>CM037854.1:3314595-3384595 GCA_021234595.1 Delia radicum
TTGTTAGCCAGTGTTTCAGGAGGAACGTGAGCAGAAAACAACATCATACTGTGTGTTGTCAAAACAACACACAGAAAACTATGAACATTAGGGAGGATCGACTTTAAGTTCTTAAAACAATTTCGAAAAGTATTAGCCAAATCGAAAATCGTGTCCAATGTATCCTTTTTTTAGAAAACAAAATTTTATGTGGATTCGTTTTAAATAACAGACAAGAAACAAATTAAATCGATATTTTGTTAAACATATTTTTATATACATAACTGCCCCCTCTACATCGGGGGCTCGGCGGAAGAGTCGGTCTCGGCGTCTACTCCGAGGAGCTCGGTCTGGAACTGGCTCTGAGAATGCCACATCACTGCAGCGTTTTTCAGGCTGAGGTGGTAGCGATAGGAGAGGTTGCCGCTTGGCTCGGACGGAACGTCTTGTCCACGACGAGCGTCAACATCTTTTCTGACAGTCAGGTCGCGGTAAGGTCCCTGGGGTCAATGTCTCTGACTACGGGAAACTGCCCTTAACTGCCGCGCATCCTTGGATGAGAGTTTGACAGTTTGACATTCGACTCGTTTGGGTTCCGGGGCACAGGGACATACCGGGGAACTGTAGAGCTGATGAGCTTGCAAGGCTAGGAACCACCCTGCAAGTTCCTGCGGAATTTGCTGGAGTTGGTGTTCCCCTAGCAACCTGTAAGCTGAACAATCGGCTCTCTACTCCGAGAGGGCGACTGACCTTAGGTGGGCTAATGGCGTGACTTGTGTGGTGACAAGGCACATCTGGCCGGCTCTAGATCTGGGGCGAACGAGGGCGCTCCTGTCGCTTTCCAGGGGGGAAGGAAATCTCTAACATGGTGGCGGTGATAACCGGCCACTGTCAGGCACGCTCGTAGGTTGGGGGGTGTTATCGCCTGACTTCTGTAGGAGCTGCGCGGACGAGGAGGAGAAGGAGAGTATTGAGCACTTTCTCTGTTCATGTCCTGCGCTGGCGCTACGTAGGAGGTCCTCACTTGGATCGGCGTTCTTTCACGATCTTGGGGATCTTTCAGGTGCTGGTATTCCGCACCTCCTTAGCTTCGTAAGGAGCTCTAACTGGTTCAACGGTGGAGTCTAATCGGTAATCCGTCAGTCTCGTGGCATCACAACGGACCTCAGAGTCTAAGTGTGCTGGTGATCACGGAGCCGGCTACCACTCCGACCTAACCTAACCTAGCCCCTCTACAGGAAAAGTATGTCGCATCAATGTCAGACTTACAGTATTTGTTGTCCTATATGATGCGAACACAAAATGGTACAATTTTTATAATTTTGCCCAAAAGTGTGCAAAGTAGGCGTAGGTGAATGTTTAGTATATTACACTGTTAAAAGCTAAAATGCATCGGAGATGCGACTTTTCAATTGTGATGGTTTTGTAGGAAGTAAATCAAGAATGTGAACAACAAATTTTAATATTAGTTAGTTCCACTTTTCGAAATATTCCCGATTTTAACTTTTACCAAAAATCTTGGTTTTTCTTTATAATTTCTAATTAATTCATATACCCGAATAACTTTTAATATGGTTTTAAAGTATGGACTTTGAGCACTAAAAACCATTGTGATTGGGTGAAGCATGAATGATATCCTTGAATTAAAGTGAAAACTTCACTTATTTTTATTTTTTGTGAATATCATAAATCTCTTAAACGAATTTTCAAACTTTTAGCATATGATGTTAATTTATAGTTCACTTAATTAATTTCAGCAAAGAACTGCATTGGTAAAATAATGACTGGTGTCATGAATAACAGAATGGATGTACAACTTTCAAACCATTCGATTGGCTTCAAATACGGTTGCTACTACCGAGTCTGTTTTCTAGATGCAGTTACACGATACAACTTTCTGGATCGATAGATAAACATTCAATTTTATTAAAAAAAAAAAAATGTAAAAATTTTTTTTTGCCGATTTTCAGATAAATTGAGTTTTGTATTACACTAAAAATTTGGAACTACACTGATAGAAAAAGTTGTTAAAAATTTTGGCTTAAAACTACTAAAAATTAGTTAAAAATTACGTTGCAGAGAAAACTGCTAAAGTTAGCAAATTTTTTTACTAAATATTAGTAAACTAAGAACATCTAAAAAAAAATCTGTAAAATTTACAAATTTTTAAATATATTTGAGATAAATTTTAGTTCATTGAAAGTAACAAATTAATATGCTAAAATCAGCAAAATTGCTAAATTGGTAAACAATAAAATTATAAAAAAATTAGAAATTGGGAAAGTTTTTTTATTTGGTATAAATGTAAAATGACTATTTCAGACTGTCATTTAAAAAAGTAACTAACCAAAAATACTGTATTGTAATAACAGTTATTTTGAGTAGTTATTTCGGATTTTTAACATAGTTAGTGTGTATCTTTCGATAGTAAAGAAATGCGAGAAGAATGATTGCTTCTTATTGTTAGTCAAGAAAAGAAAACTGAAGAAGACTCATCGTTACTGAAAACTTCTCTGCCGTAATTTTTATTAATAAATAAAATATGTATTAAAGTTAGTTTGTAATAGAAAATAAATTAACTTAACTTAATATTATTAAATATTGTATTTCTTTTCTTTCAGCTCTTTAACAGTTGCATTTTAATTCATTCCGATGAATATGCATAAATCAAGGACGCAGTATTACATCACGCAGACAGATATGTAACAATAATGATTTGGTAAATTATAATAAAACGTAAATAATTAAAGGGATATTTTTTGTAAAAGTAGTTTTCAAACAGTGTAGATTGTGAAAATAAATACAAAAATTTGTTTTTTTATTTATAATTTTTTTAAAAAGCTGGTAGTGTTGTTTTAACTGCATTTGTAGTGATGTTAATTACTGTTTTTTCTTTTCAGTATTTAATGAAACGTACAACCAACCCACCGATGCTTATTTGATTTTTTTCTGGATTTTTAATATTTGTATAGTAAATTTTTGTAAATATTTGATTTAAGTTAGTCATTTTTACTATATTTGTAATTATTTTTAACGGTTGTTTTTACTACATTGTTAGTTGTTTTTAAGTAGTTAAAATTACTACAACTTTAGTAATTTTTATGACAAAGATAGTTATCGCCTTTTTAACTACATGTGTAGTCAGTTAACTGTCATTTTTAGTTATTTCTACCTTTCTAATTTCCTGAGTGTGTTATGGAGCTAATTACAGGAATATTACAAAAAAAAAAAAAAAAAAAATACTTATAGTTCAATACCCGGGTTTGAAGTTGGCCTTCGTATTGTATATTTTTTATTTTTATCGAATTTTTGGACAACATAGTGTTAGCGCCGAACATATTTTGAGAACAATATTTACTAAATATCCATAGAGTTATACATTTTCCAAGTCCGAGGCCATACCCTATATTTCTTTATTAGGATATTGTCCTAACAATCTATAGAGTTTTTGCTTTCAAATTTATTAATTGACCACTTACAGGAATGTGTTGATAGATCTATTTCGGGAATTTGACAATCCCATGCGAACATCAAACATTCATATAATATAGTTATCCCACTAAACGAGAACTAATATATGAGCTCGAAGTTAAAGATTTTCACCATTGATCAAAATAAATTGAAAACTTGTTTGTTGTGTGCACCCTCTACCTTTGGTAGATATATAATACACGCTTTTTTCCTTTTTCCCGAAATAGATCTATCAACACATTCCTGAAAGTGGTCAATTAATAAATTTAAAACAAAAACTCTATAGATTACTTGTTAGGACAATATCCTATTAAAAAAATATAGAGTATGGCCTCGAGCTTGAATAATTTTCGAAATGTTGAGGTTAAGAAGAAGAATAAACGTTTTTCTCTAAAAATTATAAACACTATTAATTTTAAAATCAGACTAGACTAGTTTCTACCTCTTTTTATGGACAGGCGTCATCAGTGATTTTCCATTTAAATTTGTGTATTTATAATTGTCAGATTGTCTCTATATGATAAATTTTTCAACAACCTGCGGCTTTTATTTTTCATTTTTCATTTTCATTAAATATTAAATTTTAACTTAATATTTTAACTATTTAATTTTAACTAATACTTTTTTTTGTTTATTTTGTTTATGGAATAAAAAATATATTTCTTTGGTAATTTAAAAATATATTCAACTAGCTGACCCGGCAAACGTTTGTTTTGCCTTCAAATTTTATTTGTATAATTAGCTGACCCGGTAGTCGTTTGCCCTGCCTAAAATTTTATTTAAGGCTAATAACTTTTCTAAAAATAGCCGAGTTTAATTAACCACAGATATTTTCATATAAATTTAACATTCCTTACTATAGGTATCACTAAACTTTGACTACATTGAGATAAGTTAGCTGACCTTAGTTTGTATATGATCGTTTTTAAAATTAAAAAATGATAATTGAAATGTGTAATACATTAAAAATAAGATAACAAAATTAAGTAAAAATTTCGTGTCAATGATATATTTTTTTTATAATAAAAAGCTGAGCCCGGTGTGCTTCGCTAGCCCCATCATTATAAAATGAAATAAAAAGTGTTTGTATAGTTAAATAAATGCAAGTCTTGCAAGCAAAGCTCTCGCTTGCTAAAATAGAATAATTTCTCTTTAACCTGCAATCAGAATCGTTGTTGTAATTAGTCAAATAGACGTGATCAAGTTAAAACTTGAATGGCTGCAAACATAGCTCCCGTTTGGTGAAACGTGGCGTATGAAACGTTTATATCTACCTTGGCTGGAGTATATAATGTGTATACAATTTGAATTAATTTTGTTAAAAACTATATTGAAGCTATTACATAATTCAAAAAAGTGGGCGTAAAAGTGGGCGTGATCGAAATCATGCCTATTAATCATGCCAGAGTTCCAGTTAAATGCTGTGAAAATTTCAGGAAGATCGGTGCAGAGCTCTGGTCTCCTATAAGGTACAAACAAACAAACAAAAAATAAACACATACATTCCATTTTATATATAGATAGATTGAAAGCAGATTAATTATAATTTTAGGTAAAATGGGGCGAAAAAGGGGGATTTGGTAATAAAAAAATGTATGGCTACCTTACCTGTAGATAAAAAGTGTATAAAACTTTAGGTAATACATATTACAACAAAGTATTTTGTATAACAAACATTGTTAGTGGTATAAGTAAGTATCTGAATTTAAAAAAGGGGGCGGTGAAGTGGGCGTGGTGGTCATAGTTATATGGCGACGTTAACAGTATTAAGAGCAATATACTACCAATAAAAAAATCCGTTAGAAGGAACAAATTTGTACAGAGAACAAAAAGTTTAAAACTTTCAAACAAAATTTGACGTGAAAAGGGGCGTGAAATGGGGCGTGGCGTAAGAAATATTTATTTCTACCTCGCCTGGAGTATAATGTGTATACAATTTGAAGTAAATCTGTTAAAAACTATATGGGAGCAATTACATAATTTTAAAAAAGTGGGCGTGGTCGAAAAAAGTACCCTATTAATCATGCCAGAGTCCCAGTTAAATGCTGTGCAAACTTCAGGAAGATCGGTTCAGAGGTTTGGTCTCCTATAAGGTACAAACAAACAAACAAATAAACAAATAAACAAACACACATTCCATTTTATATATATATAGATTGAAACAACTTTGTAGATTAACTTTTTAAATAACTGCTGAATTTTTATGGTAAAGTTTTTTGAGTGTAGTTATGAAAAACTAATAAATAGTTATGAAAAATCAATAAAAATTTACAATGTAGTTATGATTTTTAGAAAAGTATGCTTAATCTTCTCTACTACGCCTATCTCAAACAATTGAAAAATATGTGCATATTAATTATAGTATTAATTGCACGCTGTCTAAGAAGACGATGAATAAAGTTCAAAAATCCCCAATATAACTGATTTTGTTTTTCATTTTTAAATTGTAAAATAAAAATAAATTAATTGTTTTTTTTTGTTAAATATTATTAATTTTCAATTGGCTTTACATATATCCCGGTTAAAATCTTCTACTTTTTTTAACTTACGAAGTAAAGTTTTGCAATTAAAGTTTTGAATTAAAGTTTTGCGTGTACACCGAACTTCAACAATTTATCTTAATATTTGCGACCTGTAGCTCGTGAAAAAGAACACACAGAAAAAATATTCCCCACTTTTTGCAATTAAATCGGTTTGTTGAAAATTTTAAAAGCTGTCAATTAAAAATTAATTGTATAAATTAAATATTTGCTCAAATTCGAAACTTGCTTGACATTTTTTTATATTATCGATCCAAACAAACATCAACAATCAATTATTGTCGCTTTTTTTGTAATATTTATGTAGTTGTTTTTTATAAATGTTTATGGTTTAGTTTTATTAGTAATAAATATTTGAAATTCATTTTAATTATATTCGATATTAATTCTTATTAGGTTTATTACTTTATTAATGGCGTTTTCTTTTCTGGCAAAAAATGTAACATTTTGTTTGCCCTTTCTAAAAAATTGCACTTTTGTGTTCTTTTCTAAAAAATTGACAGCACTTTAAAAAGGAATCATGTTCTTTTAAAAATATGTCGCCCTATTAACATGCAAAAATGTTGCCATTTTGACCCTTTATAAATGATGGGGTGAAAATGTTGCACTATAAAACAGCTGATTTTATAGTTTTGTTTTGAAAAAAAAAAAAAATATTTAAAGACGAAAATTAACAAATTTTGTTTTATAAATTATAATAATTTTAAAAAATATACATTTAAATTGCTAAACATGGAAAAAGCTGCTGTAGTGATATGCGTAAACAATGTTGTTGGGGGTACTAATGGATTCTTTCTCATCATCAGATGAAGAGGAAATGTGTGTACTGCAGGAGCGAAATATTGTGCTTGCATCAATTCCTGAATCCATTTTAAATAAAAAAAAAAATTAATTAAAACAATTTGAATGCCAATTTGCAATTTGCCGCTTTTTATTTTTCAACTTGTTTTCTTTTATACACAAATCAGCTGTTCTAAAGCAGGGCAGCATTTTTTGTATAAATTCATGTTTTATTGTGACTATGAATATGGCAACATATTAAGAGGGTTATCGCAACATTATTCAAATGTCACTTATAAAAATGCAACATTTTTTTGTCAGAAAAGAAAACGCCATAAGTTAAATAATTTAGTTTCAGTTGTTTAAATCTGAATATTATTTATTCTAAAACGTTATAATAAATTGATAATGTAATTTTTAAAGTTAAATTTCGTTTAATAACAACAATTCAAAAAAATTTTTTTAAACAAAATAAAATACAAAAATATATTAAAACTTATTTCAAAAAGAACAATACTTTGATTTCAACAAAACTGATAATTTCTGCAAAGAACAAATGGAAAAAACTTTTCCATAGTCCCTACGCTTCAATAGAAAGAAAAAGTTAATTTCTGTGTGAATTTGTTCACATAAGTATAAATAAATCTGCTAACTAAATGAGAATTTCATGCCAGCTTTAAAAAACATTTATTACGGCAACATCATTTTTATAAAAAAAGCTTTTGGTATGGTAACAACAATTTTTTTTTTGTTTTTGGGAAGGTATACGATATTGATCACTTTTTAATCAAATGATTTATTATTTATTTGAAAATAATTCTATTAAAGAGCTATTAATTTCTAATTGAATTAGCAATTTTCGTTGTTGGCGAAATTTCAGCAATTAAAGTATTGAATCGGTGGTTTTCGTGATTGAAATGGGTTTTTATTATTTTGTGTGATACTAGGACATACTCAAAAAGTGATTCTGTGTAAAATACATTTTTTGACTTCATTTTAGTAGTTTTAACCAGAGTTCGAAAATGTATGTACCACTAACATAACGTTGATATCAAAAAAACCAATACAACGATCTCTATTGTTTCGTTCGTATTTATAAACACAACACAAGTGCTGAAATGGTTTTTTGTAATATAACAAACGGAACAAAACGAAAATGTTTCTTTCGTCAAACATTATTATTTCGTAGTGGTTATTTTTTAGTGTTCATTCAACTTAAACATTAAAACGCGTTTTTAACGTTGTGGTTGGCAGAATAAAAAATGATTTTTCTGCATGTTATCAATGTTTTTTTTGCATTAGTTTTATAAAAATTTCACTGGAACTCCTCCGTTGAAACTTTTTATTAAACTAATGCAATTATTCATAAAATTAAAGGAAATTTGTTTCACTTGTAATATGACATAAACACTAAGAACGGTTTACGAATAGTTTTGTTCCATTCCATAAACACAACAAAATCAAACTGTTTGAAATATTGGCCAAACAGAACAAAATCGTTTAGTTCGGTCTCTCATCGAAAACTGGTTTGTGAAAGTGTTTGTGTTCTGTTTAGAAATCAAAATGAAAATAAAGAAATGTTCTGTTTATGTTTACTGTGCACAACAAAATAATTGTGTTGAGTTTCAGCAAAAAGCAAAACAGAACGATAGAAAAACGTTTTGATAGTGTTTTAAATTCGAACTCTGGTTTTAACTTTCTATCGGAGACAGTTTTGCCAGAGAGAGGCTTACATTTTTTCTAGAAAAACACTCTTAATAATAAAAGTTAGAGTTTCACCATCTTTCGCTAAGAAGAGAGATAGTTTTCCCGATCGAAATGTAAAAAATAGCTTTTCTTAATAGGGTGGGAACAAGAACTTTAATTTTAATTAAAGTTATTGCAAAATCAATAAGTTGTAGTTTTTTATGAAACTTTCCAAACACAGTTTTATATATTTACTATGTTTGTAGTGCTCGAAATTCCACTAAAACAACAAATCGATCAACCCCTAACAAACATATGCATTATTACAATATGATTGTACATCGTTTGATGTTTGTCAGTCAGTTTTCGCTCATAAAATTTTTAGTTAAAATCAAAATATTGTGTGTTTTTGTTAAAAGAAAACAACCAGCTGATTGCTTTTTACCCCTCTATAAAATATTCGGACTTTCGTACAGTTTGGCTAAAGTATTGTTTATAATCAGGGACAGGAACTTCAAGCACTAAAAAAATGTGCTTAAGGTAGTGTTTCCAATTATTCGACCTAGGCGGTTAACCGGTTAGGGCATTATTCAAAAAATCACTTAAATTGATTAACCGGGTATTCGTGTCGGTTAATTCGCAAAATTGGCGATTAATCGATTAATCGATTAATCGTTTAATGCAAAATAAATGTAATTCTTTGGCATTTCATCAATAAAAACATAAAGATCGGGTTTTTTATTTAAATATCAATGAAGCCGAGTTTTTATTAAAAAGATTTTTTTTAACTTTGCTTAATGAAGATTGTAAATGGAATACTGCTTCTAAAATATGTTTTCTTTTTTTTTGTTTTATGAAGTGGTTTCTACAAATTTTTGTTGATGAACTTGGAAATGGCAGACAGAATTCGTTATCGATTTAACACAGCCACTGCACTTTGAGAATTATGTATCTGCATGGTATCAATGAAATTTTGCAATAGATCTATGAAATGTCACTGACATTCGTCCATTGAAACTTTTCACTAAATTAATGCAATTTTTGATAAAATTTTATTCAAAATTTCATTTTATTTATTAAAACTTTCATTCGCCTTATGAAAAACTTTCATTAAAAACAGTTTCAAAACTTACTTTGTGTAGAATTTTTTTTTAGTTTATTGAACAATTTCAATTAAACTAGTCGAAGAAAACTCTTTGTGTGACATTCCTAATGCAAAAAAAAATGTAAAATTTTAAAAAATTGCTAATATTGAAAAAATCGCCAAAAGTGAAAAAATCGACAAATTGAAATAATCGTTTAAAATTGAAAAAACATAGTATTCTAAGTATATAAATGCAAAATGGGGAGCTTTATTTTCCAAAGTATTTAGTTTTTAACAATGATGGTCCAGTGTTGATTGATGATATTTTTAACACCAAAAAACACAAAGTGTCCTTTAATTTTAATTGTTATGCAGACGGCCGTAAAATCCATTCCGTAAAAAATAACAGGGCTTAAAAATATAAATTTTATCCAAATATTTTTTAATAATATGAATTTTGAGAAGCCGCAGTTACAATTATTATGGAGTTATTTTGTACTTTTAAAAGTCTGCAAATCTAAAGTTTAAAACAGTTGTTATTTTAAGTACATTTAATATCATGGTAGCAAGAACTAGAACTAAACAAAAAATCGCTGAAATAAAAAAAAATAATATATATAATTTTTTTAATTTCGTTAATTTTGAGGATTTTTTTTAAATTTGACTTAAATTTTGGCGATTTTTTCTTTTTGACTATTTTTTTCTTCAATATTATAGATTTTTTTAAATTTTGAAAAAAATAACGTTTTCCTATTTCTAGCGATTTTTTTTTTTTTTAATTTTGATGGTTTTGTTTTTCAATTTTCTTGTTTTTTTTAAAATTTTTATGTTTGTTTTTTATTTTAGCGTTTTTTTTCACAATTTTTGGTAATTTTTTTAAATATTGTAATTTTTTTAATTTCTGCTATTTTCTGCAAATTTTAATTAATGGTTTTAATAGTTGATGCTATTAAATTTTTTTTTTGAAACTAAAAACAATATTCAGTAACATTTTAATAGAAGTGATTAAATATTTACAAATTATTTTAATTGATACTACAATTTTTTTAATTGAACCGAATTCCATTAAATTTTTAACTGAATCAACAAATATTTAAATTGAAAGTAAATTTTTTTAGTTATTTGTTTATTGACCAGTTTCAAATTAATATTTATGAAGTTTAGATTTCTCTACGTTATGTTGATGGTCAGTCTTTTAATAAATCGTTATAAATAAAAACAATTTACATCATCTTTCACTCAACGTTTCGTTGGTTTTGTGCAATAAAAAATCTATGCCATTTTAATGCAAATTCTTTAATTCGCAAAGAAAATTTGTTTACTCTTTTTTCAAAATTAAGTTAAAAAAACTTGAATTTATATAAAATTCCGGTCCCTGTTTATAATTAAAAAAGCTTTATAACAGATAAAAAGCTTTTAGTTTGATAATGCATATATCTCAATTAATGCATATAAAATTAATAAAACAAAGTTTTATTTAAAACTTTATAAAACAGAGCTTTAGTAGGGGAAATAACTCTTACTCATAAATTCCGCTTTTTTTCGATATCTTTTATCTTGAAATTTTTGTTCGGCATTAATGGTATTTGTTTGTATTTGAATCCTGTCGAGACTCACACAAGCAACATAAAAATCTAAACCAAAATGGACTTGTTTTTATTTTAGTTTGCCAAAAACCGTTAAAATGTTTTTCTTTAACATGATTCATACGTCAACTCAATAATTTGTATTCAGATCATGTTTTCATGATAATGTTTAAGCGATAATGTACCAAGCCAAACTAACAACATTATAATCCACTTTAATTGCCATATCTCTTTAACAAAATATAAATCTCATACTAAGATTATTAAATCAAAAAAAAACTTGCAAACAAATGTGCTTCTGGCTTGGAAAATAATCCAAATTTGAATTCACAGCAGTTGTTTCTACAACACTGAAAGAATAATCCTTCATGATATTATGGGAACAATTTCATACAATTTTTTTTTCGTAGATTCAATGACGAATTTCATTATATCCACGAAATGTTATTCCCGATAAAAAAAGTTACATCTCAAATACACTATCAGATCTTATTTGATATAGATCGATATTTACTCTTATACAAGTTTATTTCAAAATTGGGGTATCCAGTAATATCCGATTAGATATCTTATATATATTAGCAGATTAAGTTAAATCAAAATTGATCTCAACATAGGGCGGTCCTAAAATGTCTAATTTAAGATCCTGATGGATTCCAAAATATCCCGTGGGATGAATTTAGATCTACATGGATCTAATTATATCCATAAAGAATAAATTGGATTTACTTATATGACATATATTATTTAAAAAATTAGGACATCTCCACATATATAATTATATATGGGGCTATATATTGCAATATATAAGTATGTCTTGGACAATATATAAGTATGCATGGACAACATTAATTAGGTTGGACCATATATAAACATATCTCAAACTAAATTGTTTTATATGCGTTATATATGAGAATGTATTATTATATATGACAATATAACCATCATATTTTATTATGTATATAATATATGCTTAATATCTTATTTTATGAAGGTTAACATTTACCAATATATTGTTATATATGTTACCACATGGATATGCATGATACCATATATAATCACATATTATAAAATATTTTAAGATGGTAAAACATGAGACCATATATAATTTTTTTACTCGGATTAATATTAAGAAATTTTTCATAAACTTTTTTACATAAAATAATTCATTCGATTTTATAAATTATCTCTTCCTAAATTTAATGAAAAATTTTCTTTAGAGCTATGGTATTTTTTCAGAGACTTAATTTTTTTTTATTTTTTCATGAAATTTCATAATTTCATTAATTTTTATACATTTCAAACTTTAGTTTTAAGATTTAAATTTCAAGTGTATTTTAATGTAGCCTTTTATTAATTTTGGACTTCATTTAAATTGTTTAAAAAATCATATGAAGCGGTTCAATGGGTTAGTTCCAATGCATTTTTCAAGCCATTCATAAGGAGTTTTATTAATTCAAGGAAACTTTTTAATATAAAAAAATTTTACGAAGCTGTTTCATAAATTCTATAAACGATACATTGTCGGAATGATTTATTAGTTTTATGAAGATTTTCTTAATTCTACAAACATTTCATAAACATTGACTTTATTGAAATCTGTTTCATAGATTCTGTGAAAAGTTTCAATGGTCGAGTTCCAGTGACAATTTTCATTAAAGCTTTGAAGAAATTCATTACTGAAGTGAAGATAATTCGCTCAGTGTAATAGAAATCACATGAAATGGTGGAATTGAGATGCATGACACATATAAAATTGCAAAAATATTAATAGCAGCAGTGTAAAAAAATGCGTGCAACACACCCAGAGACTAGTTACTGAGAGTTTACATTGTAGGGTAAAGGCTTGCAGGTTGCCATTGCTTGCAGGTTGCCACGCACCCGTTTTTCGGCGTAACAGCCTTGTAATGCCCTAATCTCCGACTGGAATCGACGTAATAAAAGTAGTTTACACTTTTAATCCACTTCTGGAGCGGATAGACGCAATAACGCAGTGTTGATGAACAAAGTGTAAATTGCTATTGCCTAAAAATTAAAAAATCAAAGTTGTGTTTTGTTGTCCTGTACTCATAAACTTAATGTTTTTAACAAATTCATAATTTCAATTTACATAATCCAAGCAGAATTCCAAACATACAATCGGAAAATCCATCCCGTTACTACATGTCAGTCATTCGTGTAGTAACAGTACTTGTAGTCATTTAATATGGGGATAGCAAAACACATGTTTTACCAAAAACACGTATTTATGTTCTTTATTCCATTCCAACAGTTTGTTATTCTTTTCCACTCGTTGTGGCTTAACTCGTATTTCGTTATATAGTCTGAATGCCGTATAAAATAACTAGTTTTCACAGTCATTAAAAAAAAATAACTGACCAAAAATACCGTATTTTAGTAACAGTTGTTCTGCGTAGTTATTTTGACAACTTTGCAAAAAGCTGCAAAAAATAATAAAATGCGTGCATAAGTCAGTTTTATATATTTTGATTGTAATAACTACAATATTTAGTAATTTTTATGACAAATGTATTCATCGCATTTTTAATTACATTTGTAGTTGTTATAGGTGCCATTTTTAGTTGTTTCTACCTTCTTAATTCCCTGAGTGTATCATTTATTTTGAATTTTTATTTTTTGTATATTAATTTATTTCAAAATTCCATCAGAATGCAGGTTTCCACCTTTTAAAGCTTGCTTGAAAAAGAAATTTTTTTCACGTTACGCTCTCCCGAATTCACTGTGTTCACATTTTTTCGCATTGTTTGCGTTCATAAACGATGCGGTTTTTATTATTTCGTGAACAGCTGCTTGGTGATTTTTATAAAAAAAAAATGTTTGTGATCTAACCTAAAATTAAACAAAATAGTTCAAATAACATATTCTTCACTATTCTTCTCTACCGGAATACAATTTTTATTAACTGCAGATAAGATACAACATTAATATTGATATGGAAAAAAAAATTTGATAGGGATGATTAGTTCAAAGATGATTTTTTTTATGTTTTTGATGTGAGGATAACCGCATCTATTGAGGAACTATTTTCATAGAATTTCTTCGCCGGAAGGATAGTAATGTCACAATTAAAGCAAATATAAGTGAAGTACACGTTTTTGTTGCGCTGTATTTAAGATTTCTTGATTTTCACTAAAATTAAAATAATTTTTATCTTATTTTTTTTTCGTTTACATTTCCACCATTACTGAGTATGTTTAGTGAGTACTATTTTGAGAAATATGACCCTAAACACAGCCAAAATCGCTAAATCACTGCCAAACCATGACTTTTAAGAGATTATTGACGGGGGTTTATAAATTATCTAGCCAAATTTAAGAGATTATTGGAAGAAAATTTGTATGGGAAATCTCGTGATAATGAAGAGATAATGCAATTATCTTGAAGATTACTAAAACCTCGTTCATGTGAATGGGGTATAATCTGCAGAAGAGCTATCTGTTGAACATGATTGTACTTCCTAGTCTATATATTCCTTGTCCAGGTCTTTTTTCTTAAAAACATATTTAAGATGTTACAAAAAGAATACTTAAACTTTATATAATATAAAAATATGATACAGTGCTCGAAGTAATTTAAACAATGAAGTTGTTTCTTGCTCTTTCTGTAAGTTTTTAATAAAGAACAGGAGCAGGAGATCTTCGAATACGTGTCGAAGTTCGCCAAACTATTATTATGGTTTGAGCATCATAGAATTACAACAATTGTAATCTAAAACTTGATGTCACCGAATGTATATAAAATTTATTAATTTTTCTGAAACTATCCTGTACGCGTTTTTTTTAAGGGGTCGTTTTTATGTACTTTTGAACTTTTGCAATAACATTTTTATTTTTTGCAAAATTCAAATTATTTCTAGCTTAGGATTGTGAATTGGTATCTTCCTTTGCCAACCTATGAATATGACAGCAATACGTTGATTTTTATGATGAGTAATGGGCAAAATAGTTAGGGGGGTGGCAACCGGCAAGTCTTTTCCCAACAAATATATACACCAATAGCAAATTGACAAGCGGACATTGACAATCAAAATGTGAATAACTATACAAAAAATTGAATTTGCTTTAGTGTTAAAATGAACATTTATGTTACCCTCAAAATGCTTTATATACATATTTTAACCCATAAAAAATCTTATGAAAAAATCTCACATTGGCTTATACTTAAAAAAGATATGTTATATTTTTTAATAAACAAATTCATGTTTATATGTTAAAAAGTGGGGTCAAAATTGCAATTTTTTATATAGGTTCTTTCCGGAAATTTAAAAAAACTTGAAAAATCAAAAATTGCCTATTACAGCATATTCCAAATATTGGTAAAAAAAACCTTTTTCGGTATTAGTCACATTTAAGACAAACAAACGACAACAAATATTGAAAAAGAAAATCAGATATGAAAGCCGAAATAGATCTATCCTTGTGTATAGTTTTTCTTTTTCTAAACTGTGCAAAGTTTACATTATCTCATGATGGGGTCGTATGATCAATATTTTTTTTTTTTTTTGGCAACACTCATACGTCATGGTGGTCGATACAATTGATATTAATATTTGTGAATATGTTTGCTCTGCTTTACAATGTTTTTAATTAAAATAATGGTTTAATTATAAAAAGTTTGCAACATCGATCTTTTTGTTTTGGTTCCCCTACAACATTTTGAAAAAGTTGAAGAAAAATGACCCTTAAGAATTTACAAAAGGTAATAAGAAAATAAAATTCGTCATAAACGACAAATGTTTACACTAAAATAGTTTGATTTGAAAATGTACAGGAGTTTGAAATATTTGGCGTTGCTATTGCAGAAACTTTAATTGGAATTAATTTAAAGGCAAATATATAATTGTATATAAAAAGTTAAGGGTATAACTATTGTGAGCTTAAGTCAAGTTGGGTACTGAACAGAAAAAGTCGACCATTGTCATGCTTCTAAGTTAAAATGTTATTGCTCTGAGAAACATCACAAATAACAGTCCTTGGTAATTGGTCTATGGTTGATAATAATTTAAAGACCTTATTTATGGATTATAAAGCATGTCTTATTTTATATTTTATTTAATAAAACATCACTGTTTTTTAAAAGTTAATGTTTATGAACTAGCAAATTGTTTACCAACGTGGAGTGTGCGTCCGAAGAATATGTTTTTAAACGGTATTCGGTATTTTAAAGCATTATGGACAAATTTTGCAAATGTAAAAATGATTATTGGGCTTATTAGATGCGATTTTGAGTGTCAATGCAATGAATTCAATATTCGGCAGCCGAA
Organism: Delia radicum; assembly: GCA_021234595.1. Classification (NCBI taxonomy): domain Eukaryota; kingdom Metazoa; phylum Arthropoda; class Insecta; order Diptera; family Anthomyiidae; genus Delia; species Delia radicum. The sequence goes on from CM037854.1 coordinate 3,331,006, forward strand.
CATTCGGCCAGATTGGAAAAACTTCGGCGGCGGATTATTTAACTTTATAGCTAACCTTCAGCTTTTTCCTTAACCCTTTTCTGCATGGTGTTACATATATGTTACGAATATTTTGACTGAATGCAGCGCCCGATATTAATAACCTACACAGAGGGAATTCCTTGAACGAGTTTTAATGAAATTTTTTTTACTAAACTAATGAAATTTTCTTCACAATGTGAATGAGAAATTTGTTAAACTTCATGAAAAAACTTCACAGTTTTAATGAAACTATTTTTAATGAAAATGTTTCATTATGCGCATGAATGACCAAAACAATGGTAAATTTGCAGATATACCCTTCATTGTCACGAGAAATTGAAAAAATTAAAAAAGGTGTGATTCAAAAAAAAGAATTTTTAAATTGTTCAATAATTACAATTAATAGGCCGTAATAATTAAAAGTTATTAACTTTTCTGTTTGTAAGAAGTTATCCTAATATTAATTATGGATTTCTATGAAATAATTTCATAAATTAGATTAAGCGTTTCAGTGGCTTTATTCCAATGTATTTTTTCAAGACACTCATGAAGAGTCTCATTAATTCAATTATCAATAATTTTAGAAAGAATTCATAAACATTGACTTTAATGAAACATATTTCATAGATTAAATGAAAGTTTCAATGGACGAGTTCTTGCGACAATTTTCATTAGACCTATGAAGAATTTTCAATTTTCATTAGAGCTTCAACACTGAAGCGAAGATAATTCTCTCAGTATAAACACGTCAATTTTTAAGAGCCAATAACTTTTGATAGGAAGGCGCTATAACGACGCAATAAAAATTCTGTGAAAATTTAAAGTTTAAGCTACAAACACAGAAGGAATTTTCTTGGACGAGTTTTAATGAAATATTTCACTAAACTTCCTAATTTTGATGAAACTATTTTTAATTAAATTTTTTCATTAGGAGTATGAAATTTTTAATAAATTAAATGGAATTTAAAAAAAATTATGGACGAATTCCATTTCATAGATCTAAAAAATTCATTGATATCATGCAGATAATTCTCGCAGTGAAAGGGGTTTAAAAAATTTTAATTACAGGGTTGCCAAATGATTTAAAAATAACTATTTTTGGTTTTTTAAAGGACTTTTTAAAATATTTAAAAATATGAGGAGAACGCACTAATAAAAGTGATTTGCTTGGTTTTGATAAGACGAAATATAACCCGAACTGATAGAATTTTCTGCATGATATCAATGAGTTTTTGCATTAGATCTGTGAAATGGCAATGGATCGTCCATTGAAACTATTCATTAAATTAATGCCAGCTTTTCATAAAATGTATTAAAAATGTAATTTTATTTATTAAAAAAGAGTTTTATTACAACTATGAAACTTTTCCATAAAGTTTAAGAAATTTTTCATTTACATTGTGAAGAAAACTTCATCAGTTTAGTGAAATAATTTCATTACAACTCGTCAAAGAAATCGTCTCTGTAAAGTGAAATAGTAAAATCCAAATAACAGGTTGTGGAACAACTTATACTGTATTATAATAGGTTCTAATTTAGGTTCTACAATCGATTCTTTTTGTATGCAGTTTGACCTATTTGCAATAGGTTCTCTAACTTCAAATAAGAACAGGTTGCTTTAGTTCTGGTTCTAGAGTCAGTTATAGAACTAGTTTTGGGGCAGTAAAACCCTACATTTTGACTCCCACGAACATGTTCTAGAACCGGTTCCATGCACTCGGTGGTAAAAGAAGCTGTTCTAGAATTGATTCGGAGGTAACCAGTTCTAAGAAATTTTGCTGGGAATGAACATTTTCACAAACTTATGAAATTTTTCTTCACAAAGTGAACGAACATTTTTTAAATTATTGAAAAGCTTCATACTTTTTATGAAACGGTTTTTTTGATGAAATTCCTTTTTTAATGAAATTTCGTTAATAAAATAAAATTATATTTTTCATAAAATTTTATGAAAACTTGCATCACTTTAATGAAAAGTTTCAATGGACGGGTTGCAGTTTCATTGAATCTATACAAAAATTCATTAATCTCATGCTAAAAAATCGCTCTGTCTAAATAATTTGAACATTTTTAAATAATTCTTAAAAATAATACAAAAACAATTATCAAAAGTTTCATATTTATGAAGTTTTTCATAAATATGATGAAGATTTTTCAATGAGTGTATGAAGTAATATTTGTATAGCGTTACTGTGAAATAGGGTGATGGCTTTTGACTTTTAATTTGCAAACACAGAAAAATAAAGTGCCTACCGAATTGGAAATTATATTTTGGTGGCTACAACCAATAAATTCAGTTTGTACAACCATATTCAAATTTAAATTTCTGAATATTTTGGTTGTTGCAACTAAAATTCAGTTGTTCTTACCAAACTTTGTTGTGAAACCGAATATTCAGTTGTACCAACCAATTTCAGTCTTATTAACCGAATTTTAGTTGGCAAATGGCAAAATTTTTCTCTGTGTGTATCCTAGCCGTAAAACCCCATAAAAAATCTTAAGGAACATAATACTACTTTTACACGGTTTTCAAAACAGTAAACCCTTTTAAAGTTCAGAACAATTTGTTGCTTAATTAAACTGAAAAACAATATTACGCCAAAATTTTAAATTAATAAGACTCTTACGACGAGTATCGTCTTTTAAGGACACAAAAGCTTTTACATTTCTGATAAAAAAAGTATTTTAGCGTTATTTTACGATATGGACATTATAATTCGAGCACAGTATGTACAAAATTACCCGAAAAAGCGATTTTTATTGTGAATATAGATTCATTCCAGAAGGCATATTGACGAAAATATGACTTTTTCAACATCGCCCCTTCCGCTTGCATGAAACGTTTTATATGTAATCTCCTAATTAGTATAACAAAACAATTTCTTTAATTTTTGTAAAATTTGTTGTCGCTGCTTAATGTTGGTATTTTTTTTGAAAATTTATAAAAATACTTACTGTTCGTAATTAATTATTAATAACTGTTCGTAATTAATTATTAATTACTGGTCGTAATTATTGAAATCGAAAAAATCGTTTTTTAAAAAAACATAATAAAAGTCCATTCTGAATTGTTTATATGTTTTAGAGAATATCGTGATAAACTACAAATAAAAATTTAAGAAAAAAAAAGAGATACATTTTGAGATATTTGCGAAACGAGGACATTTTTAAGTATTTTTTATCCTTTTCAAAAGCACATAAATCAAAACTTCGCATATCTCAGAGAAGACAAAATGTGCTTTCAAATGAAATATAAATTTTTAAAATCGGACTACGTGTTCAATCAGTGGACTTCAATCCAAATCCTTCTCTTCCAATCTGCCCTCTTTTTATTTGTTCGTAAATTCGCACCGAGCAAATGAAAACATGTTGCAGAAATTTAAAAGTCTGAACTATTTTTTATAATTTTTTTGTAATAATAATTTAATAAATTTTTTATTTCTTTCAAATATTAACGATAAAATAATAAAGATAAAATTAAAATATATTAAATTTTTATAGAAAAACAAAACAATTTTTTATCAACATGTTGCAATTATTTTTCTATGTAAAAGAAAAGTTTTCTTATACTTGCCCGAGTTAGGTATTTTGTGGTTGAGAGGCGTGGGAAGTGTAGTCTCTCTATTTGTATATACTCTTTGGTTCAATGTTTACGACCATTATAACATCATGTATTTTTATAAATTTTTTTAAAAATACCAATTCTAAGTAGCAAGCAATAAAACGCGAACGACAACGAATTAAAAAAAAATAAACAAATTGTTTTCTCATACTAATTAGGAGATTAAATCTACCAAGTTTCATGCAAGTCATGCAAGTCGAGCTGATGACTGTCAAAGTTGCTTTTGGAACGACCCTATAGTAATTACCCATCATGTGGTGATATGTAAGCATTTTGCAAAAAAAAAGTTATAAACCTGGGGTACAAATTGTTACATTAAATTTATATTTAATTTAATTTATATCCTTAATGTTTGAGCTACAAATTATAACTTTAAGGGTTAATTGTAAATCGAATGTCAAATAGTTGTATCTTTTACAACTAAATTGACAACTTGCACACTTGCGATTAATTAAAAAAAAATCTAAAAAAAAGAACAAGTCATAGTTGATGTTAGTGTCTCTGGTTAGGAGATACAAATGACTACGACAACAACAGCAATAAGCCAAACAACACTGTAGTCGCTTTTTGGGTAGACTAGAGTTGTCAAACTATCGATAGTGCCACTATCAATAGTTTTTGATAGTTAAAAAAAAAATATCGATGTATCGAATCTATACTATTGAAAAACCATCGATATATCGACGATATTATCGTGACACTATCAAAGTTTAATCGTTTGAATTAAATTTGTGTAAAGGTCAATTAATATATCATGCTTAGACAGAACAAAACTTATTTCATAGTTTAATAAACACAAAACTGAAATTATATCCACTATATCACCAAAACTATATCAACAAAACAAAAACTATCGATACTATCGATAGTACTATTGATAGTTTGACACCTCTAGGTGCAACATTTACTATCGTATAAACTATCAATAGTTTTATTTTATTTTAATCGAGTAAAGGAAAACACAATCGATAGTTGAAAAAAAATTAACTATCGATACTATCGATAGTACTATTGATAGTTTGACACCTCTAGGGTAGACTATATATTAAATTTTTAAAACAACAACGCGCATGCGCACTATCCTTATATGGCTCTAATTTGTACCTGAATTTATTTAGAATTACAAAAATACACAAATGCGTCGCTTAATGTTGCATTCTTTAAGAAATAAACGAAATACATAGTACACTGAGAGAAATGTCTGCTTGATATTGATGAAGTTTGATATAAAATCAATGAAATTACACTGGAATTCGTCCACTGAAACTTTTCATTACATTAATGCAAGTTTTCATAGAATTGCATGAAAAATATTATTTTATTTATTAAAACTTTCATACACTAAATAAAGAAGTTTCATAAAAAACTAGTTTCACAAAAAGTATGAAGCTTTTCATTAATTTTAAAAAACTTTTAATTTTTTTGTTGGGAAGAAAAAGAACATTGATTTACAGAAAAATTTTATTATTTTTCGTCCACCAAAATTCTGTCTGTGTACGTATGCTGCCGCATGCTGGAGTAGGCAGTTAGTACTCATTGGTATGTAGTTTTGGAATTAATTCAAGAGTGACAGCAGCAGCACCACCTTAGCGGCACCTGATCGCAAAAGTTTCATTTCAGGCGATTATATTCTTACACGATCAACATTTCAATAGTTGTACGTATGTCGTACATATTACATGCACATATCAACATGTTTAACTACCCAGGCAGAAAAATACAATCGGGTCAGTGTTGGCAGAGCGTAGGCGAGGATCGGTTCTGCGTTGGCAGAACGTGGGATTAACAATCTTGACAGTATTGTCCTGTTTATTAACCGATTTTTTTTGTATTTGTCCAATATCTCTTTTGTTACCAAACCAAATCAAAATAAAATTTGTAAGATTACTAACACATTCAGAAACAAACTTCAGAAAAGATTATTAAATTATCTTAAAAAGTTTAGCGGTGAAAAATGCTCGAAGTCAATATTTTAAAAAAACTCTTAAAAATCTTCATTTTTCTCCGAAAATGTACCTTAATTCAATTATGGGTTTCTTAGAACTTTGTTAATAATTATTACTATTTTTTAACTGTTTCTAAAAATGGACTTTAATAAAGTCTGTGAATGTAATTTTATTTTATTATTGACAGAAATCTTTCAGTATAATTTGTGGTTTCTGAATGATATATTTTTTTCCAAAATGTATTAAGTGTAAAAAAACACGTAAATTAACATTTTTATGCATACACGTGCACTACCTGCCTATGTTTAAGAAAGAGGTTTGCTTGAGGTTTAACTTTCAAATGCAATATATTAACCTTTAATACGACTAAAGATAGACATATTTTATATCGATGAATATGTAATTACTTCTTCTTTTTGAAAATTTATAAAAAAAAATTAATATTTAAAATTTTTTTTAGCACTTTTGCCGAAAAACAAACAAAATATAAAAAAATGTTTTTCTCTAATTACCTTTTAAAACTTTAAAGTTAAATAAATTGTTATCTATTAAATATATTGCAACGATTTTAACAATTAACAATAGCTCAAAGTGTCGTTAATTTAAAACAATAAAGATAAGTTTTAAAAATATTTTTTAAATCTAATCTCTAGCTCTGAATTATACGTAGGATCAGTTTTTTTTTTTGAGAAGTTGCTCAAACATATTGACCTATTGTTTCAGAGTAAAAACAAATTCAAAATCCACAGGCAAAATGATGGACACACTTGCAAAGTCAAATTTTCAATTAAAATTTTCCATTTTCGAGTAGAGTGCATATCCAGAAATAAATAAAATTACATTTACATCTTAAGTCCATTTTTTTTAGAAACGGTTAAAAAAAAAAATAATAATTATTAACAAAGTTCTGAGAAAAACGTAAATGAATTGAGGTACATTTCGGAGAAAATTGCCGATTTTTAACAGTTTTTTTAAAACATTGACTTTCACCGCTAATATAATTTAAAAATCTTTTCTGAAGTTTGTTTCTGAATGTGTTAGTAGTCTTACAAATTTTTTTTTTGATTTGGTTTGGTAACAAAATAGATATTGACCAAAAACAAAAAAAAAGTTAAGTTAAAATTAGCATATTATTTTTTAACATCAAATATCTTTTTAGTTATAAGAGATATCTTATAACGCACTTTTTTTGTTTATCTTGTATAGAAGACTATCTCAGTAAAAAATTTTTCAAATCGGTTCACATTTGCCAAAGTAGCAAGCAAGATGTTCTATAGGCGAGGTGGTCAACTTTGGTGTCTTACTAATCACCCTGTGTGAGCACAGGGTGTCTCAAATGACAATATTTTAATAGCCTTGATCCTCCCCTATAACTCCTCCAATTTGTAAGTGGATTAGGCCAGTAGTATAGAAGAAATTCTATACTTATTATCACTTTTTTTTTAAAACACACCACTGTTCCTTGGTTTAAACGGACTTGCCACCGTTGCCAATTTGGAAATTCAAAAAATTGTGTGCTTTTAAAATAGTTTAATTAAATTAAATTTGAGAAATGTTTATAATACAGTTTGGTCTTATTATTAAACATCTTATTTAAATGTGTGAAATATTAAAAATATATTTAAAAAAAACGCTTGTAATTTTTTGTTTTTTTTTTTTTAATTTAACCAATACTCAGGGGATGCCCCCTACTCCTGCATATATATTGATCAGGAAAATAGGGTATGGGAAGGAGGAAAGAGGGAGTAGTGCTTGTGTATATTTGATTTAAATTTTTCTAAATTGTAAGTAACAGGGAGGACTTCTGCGGGAAGTTTGTTCCACATACGAATCGTTCGACTAAAAACGAATTTTCTCTGTAATGCGTTGTACGAAACACAGGACAATCAACTACAAACGGATGTGCTCTTCTAGATAAGCGAGTATTACGAATAAAAACTCGGGCCCGAGGAATAAGTTCACTTATCTCAGATAAGCACCTTCCATGGTAATATCGATAGAAAAGTGTCACACAACCCACATTCCGACGATGCTCCAATGAATCAATAGAGTTGGATATACTACTGTCATTGATAAGCTTCACCGCCCTCCCCTGCCCATATATGAGAGTTGTATTAAATTTTCGGCCGGTTATAGCTGGTATAAACAGTAAGGAGATCGGATGGAGTGAAGTAAGTCTTGCACCGTTTCAGAAAACCAAGACACTTGAATGCCTCTTTCGACACTTGAAATACGTGCTTATTCCAGCGGACATCACACTGTATTCTCATGCCCAGAACATCAATGGTATCCGATTCCTCAATACCTATACCATCCATAGCTACAGATGACAATGTTAATTCCACAGCCCGTCTGTGGGTTAACATACAACATTGGGTCTTGCGTGCATTAAAATCGACCTTTTTCGCGCGACCCCCCTCAGAGATTGTAGAAAGGTCTTGATTGAGTGTGTCATTCATGTTCTGCCGCATGCCCTCTATCCCCAAAGAGCTTGGCCTGTGATCGAATGAAAATGAATGACAAATGTTGCTGTCATCTGCAAAAGAGTAGATATGATTGAAAATAATATTGGTTAAACAATATTGTAATATTGGTTAAAACAATATTGGCAAAGAATTTTGCGGGTGGTACTGGCAAAACACATGCTTTGCAATCCAAATAGTGTTTTCCGAATACAATATTAATTGTAACTTTGCTAATTTTTAGGTAGGTTTTACAAAAACATCAGTGGTTTGTCAGTACTATTTTTTGTTACGGTTGGCAATTTCTAACTGGGTATGTATAAGTAATACAAATGTTAGAAATTCAAAAGTTATCTGTTTGTGTCAGGAACAAATTAAAAAAAAAAAAGTAGCCAAGAACTTGTCATAGTTTTTTTTTTTTTTTTAATTTACTTAGAACGTTCATTCAAATTCTAAACAACTTAATGCGGAAACTTTTGTTAGGTCTATTTCTTTTTATTTTTTGTTGGAAACTCACATATCACCGCAGGCGATTTTCAAGCCTCAATTCTGGTTTGTTTCTTAAAAATTGGAAATTGTCGGTGTTACAGTAAATCATATTTGTGTACGTACTAAAACAATTAATTAACATTTATTTTTTTTTATTTATTAATGTATTCGAGATATGTGAGTATGTTGCATGTGGCATTTACAAGATATACTATATTATATTATATCTTGTAAATAATGCATAAATAACGTTTAGGTTTAACCCATATTTCAAAAATATGAAATTTTTTTTATCATGACCATTAAGGTGCTTCAAAATCTTATAAAGAAACTAGAATTAGTCCGATTTGTACTCTTCACGGCTGGATCGTGATGTATGGACAACAATTACATATGCTCCGAATTTCAGCGAAATCGAATGAAGTTTTATGGTTGCTAAATGTATTGCAGATGGTAAAGCCATTATACAGACACTAGAGAACAGAGAACATCAGGAAATCGCGAGAACTAAATAAACATCGCTCATAGATAACTTAGCAAATCCAAACTAAGTGCAAAAGACAAACAAACTTTAGACACAGTGGGACAGGTTAAACAATTTTTAAATGAAAATAAAGACATACTAATCTTAAATTCGGATAAAGGCAACAAACAGTTGCAATGAATAAGTGCGATTATAAACAGAGAATGGGAAATATACTCGGAGATATATGCACTTACAAATGCTTAAAAAAGGATCCAACATCAGTACTAGAGAATAGGAACAACATGTTGGTAGAAAAACTATTTAAATTATATGTAATCACGTCGAGCGAGAAAAATAAATTGATGAGGAAAACATCTGTAGCACCTAAAATATACGGTTTACCAAAAGTATATAAAGAAGGTACTCCCCTTATTTATTTTCAACTAGGTGTGCGATATACTTTTATACCCGCCCGATGAAGTTACTCTAAACAATTATTAATGCTATAAAAATTTAAGTATAAAAATGATGTGTTAAATTTGTGCTTCAGGTATTTTATACCATATAGTTAACAGGATATTTAATTTCCCAGCGTAAAACCGGTAAAGGGTAGTAATAATCATTGCTTTCAAAATACATTACGTTGAAACATAAAATAATGCACAAGTAATTACTATTTTATTTTTCCATTATTTCTGTTTGTTTGTAAGCGCTATAATCAAGAACTACACTCCGGGAACTTCTGCTGTAAATATTTGCAGTTGTTGGAGTAGTAACAAACCACATCAAATTACTGTTTTTGATTTTACATTAATTTTAAGCAGTAGTTTTTTTTTTTTTATTGGGGATTTTTGAATATTATTCATCGTCTTCTTAGACAGTGTGCAATTAATACTATAATTAATATGCACATATTTTTCAATTGTTTGAGATAGGCGTGGTAGAGAAGATTAAGCAAACTTTTCTAAAAAGCATAACTACATTGTAAATTTTTATTGAATTAGACTGCGCAGTTTCTGGTAACACAACCTTCATCAGTAATCCTTTTGACAATACTGTAATTATTTGTTATGGTTTTCATTGTTTGATTGCATCTACATGAAATGTTTATTTATTAAATGCAATCCTGACCGTGGCTTGAACATGCTTTCTTTGCCACATGCACTTCGCACTACACTTTAGACAGGCGCTTTAACCACTTGATCTAAAGTAAGGTCGATTTTTGCTGTGGCTTAAAACCAGTTTCAATTACACGGGGTCGATTTTACATTTAATTGTAATTGCAGAAGATAGCTAAGACAAACACCACAACAATTCACAATTGTTAGAAAATCATATGTAATCTAATTTCCACTATTTTCCCAAATTTTGTGAGTTAGCGACAACTATGATGTATTTTTTGTACATACGGTAGTTTGGCTATTCACGTAGTTAGGGAAGAGTTGCCAGGGAGCAAATTTTTGATATATTTTATTGGGGATTTTTGAATTTTATTCATCGTCTTCTTAGACAGTGTGCAATTAATACTACAATTAATATGCACATATTTTTTTTTTATTTAAAAAATAAAACAATTAAATGTTTTTTTATTTTTTACTACATATGTGGCTAATTTTTACTGTAATTGTAGTTCATTGTTAGTTGAATTTACTGAAATGTAAGTCGTCCTTTCTTCAAGTGATATTTTATTTGTTTTCAACTACATTTGCAGTGGTCTTTACCTTACATAATAATCTAAGTGTAGTTCACTGATTTTGACGAAAATTTACACTTACTAAAACTGTCATAAGTCAAAAAACGAGTTTTTTAAGTTAATGATGCATATTTATTAGTTACATATATCATGCTTCACATTGTGTAAAAATTTCATACTTTTCGAGATAGAGGAGAATATATTTTTTTTTTTCTGGGAAGTGGGTGCAAAGAGTATATATTTCATGAAGAAACTGTGCTACTCACGGGTCTCTCGATAATTAGCAAATTCATATACAACTCTCTCTAAGAGAAAAATGCATCAAAAAGTCAATTTATAAATAACTAGAGAAAGGGTCGAGCGAGGCACATATGGATTGAAAACTTTAAAGGCGTTTTCTTCAAAATCGTGTTATTTGAGTTATGCCGGTCTTTTAGTAAATGAGCGATATGTGTTACATGGGTTGTGGTGCGTGTTTCTGTGTATTTTGGACTTTCTCCGATAGAAAGCGCAATATTATTTTAATGCTTATACTTGGCTTATACATTAGTTACTACAAGTGACACTTCCCGTAAAACCAAAAACTTTATAATGCTTATACTCCACAGTAGTATTAATGCAACCTGATAATACAAATGGGCTATGTCCGGGAAATATCCCAAGGACTCCATTTTTTTACAAAGCGGTCATAGGGTGATGTGTTTTCTTAAATACCCCAGCAAAATCTCAGCAATGGGCTCTCATTACCAGTATTTAGCAAAAAAAAAAAAAGTGAAGTACTTTTAAAAGAATCGCTTTTTTAACAGCAAACAAACAACTTCCAAAACAACTAATTTTAATAGTAGTACAACATGAACTGGTTCATGTACATAACAATACTTTTTCTATTCCAAAAAAGTTGTTTTAGAGAAGTTTAACTACTGACAACGTGGGACATACAGTGTAAATAAATCAGTGTTTGAACACGCTTTTAACTACTTCACTGCTGTAGGAGTGGTTTTTAAACTACTTTATAGGAGTGGTTTTTAAACAAGGAAGAATTTTGTAAATTGACATGATATTTACTTTATTCGAAAGATAATCTTCTGGCATTATAATTTAAATATGACTTCTGGCATATGACCGCCACGGCTGACGCGGACGTAGTCTAATCTGGAGGTCCAATTTTCGATGACTTTTTCCAACATTTGTGGCCGTATATTGACAATAACGCGGCGAATGTAGTCCTCCAAGTGGTCAATCGTTTCGGGCTTATCGGCGTAGACTAGCGACTTCACATATCCCCACAGAAAATAGTCCAGCTGCGTTAAATTGCACGATCTTGGAGGCCAATTCACGGGTCCGAAATGTGAAACTATGCGGTTACCAAACATTTCCTTCGATAAATCAATGGTGGCACGACCTCTGTGTTTTGTTTATTGACGTATCCATTTAACAAAAAGTGATCTTCATCGCTAAACAAAATTCGCTTGTAAAAATCGGGATCAACGGCAATCTTGTTTTGGGCCCATTCACCGAACCTAAGCCTTGCTAGGTTATCGTGTGGCTTCAATTGTTGCACGAATTGGATTTTGTAAGAACGCCAACCAAGATCTTTACGCAAAATCTTCCATAAAGTAGATGGACACACGTGCACGATGGCGAATAGACTGATTGGACGATTATGTTGACCGTAAAATGGACGTAGTGCGCGATACGTATTCTCACAATTTGGAAGCGTTGTTCAGGCGTCAGTCTATTTAAACTAAACATAAATCACTTGACAGCTGACAAATTGGCCGCCAGTTAAAAAAGTGTTGCCAACTTAAAGTTCTATACCGGTATAAAAACACCCTTTACTTAGCAGTAACTAAAAAATAAGTAGTTGACAAATTTTATTATATTTGTAATAAAATAATTAAACGCGCGTAAGCTTGACCGCTTATAAAAACGACTTCGTCAAATAAAAATAAGAAAACAAGGATGGAGCAAATTTGATAATTAATGGGTTTTTTCTTAAAGCTCTGCCTATTCTAGAGGCTCTAGCTTTTCTAAAACTTCGGGTTCTGATGAGATCTTTAGCCAGATCGAAATATTAGTATCAGTCTAGCTAATATGTTTGATTTGGTTTATTTTTGTAAATATACGTTGGTTGGAATCTCGTTATAAATAAAAAATAACTATTTATTTTCATTATATAACCACTTACGTGATAGTGAACATTTTTGCTGGGACCTTAACCCTTTCTATAAATAATCTAATTTTCGTAAATTTCAGATAAACATGTATTAATTTTTCATCCCACTTTTTATTCCTTAAACGTAAGATTGGACCGCTAAAAAATACGTTTCTCTGAGATTTTTCTCCTATACTAAATATCTAAAGTTCAATAAGGTCCAAGGGTACGCGTCACTATATTTCCCTTGTTAGTTTTTAGAAATTCGTATGTTCACTATGTCATTAATTGCATTCAAGATTTATTTCCATACATTAAAATATGCAATTCGGTCGATTATGTGAACATTTTGTAGACCACTGTAACAATAAATAAGTTTTCTTGGGTGCAGTTTCTATGATAACAAATTTTTAAATAATAATAAAAAATATATAATAGACGGCTCTATTTTAAATTGTTTTTATTATTAACATTATAGTACATAATAAAAACAACATTAAATTAGAAACCTTCAATAAAAATTCAATAAATTACTTCCTAATATGACTTATTAATAATGTCAAATATTTATATTGTATTTATTAAAGCGTTTGAAATAAAATCATTTAAAACAATTTCAACAAATTTCCATTAGATAATTTTGTAATTTTTAATAAATAAATTATATACAGCAAAAGTGTCTCCACTTAATAGACAAATAAAATTGTGTTAAAAACTTTGATCAATTGATTAACTAAAAAACCAGCATTTGGAAAACTAGTTGAGCTTAATCCCAAGTGATTTAGTAGAGACCATTAACACTTTTTGTGGACATAGAAATTAATCTTGACTTGATATTGTGTGTAGTGGATGTAAGGATATTTTAATTTTCATAAAAAAAAAAAATGTTTTAAAATTGTTATAAATTATTAATGGAGGTTGGAAATCTATACATTCATTCATATTATACTGTGCGTATGAACTAGGGTGATCGATTATTCGACATTTTTCGAAAACCAGTTTTCGATTTTACCAAACAGTTTTTTTTTTTTGTATTTGATTTTATTAATTAATAATCAAATTATATACTATTACCCTAACCGAGCACTAGCTACTATGGCCTTCGGCGCGTTGTAGCGAATACAGACCAGTGCCTCTGGTGGGAATCGAACTTACGACCCCCACACTGATAAGCCAGAACGCTACCAACTAGCACATACCAAACAGTTAAAATTTAAAAAAGACCGGGTTCGGTTTATGGAACTTAAAAAAAAATCGGTTTTTAAATGTTATACAATTTTACTCAGAAACATACTTTTTTCATGAATATGAATATTTTTAGATTTTTATTTGAAAATTTATTATTAATTTTGTATCAGATTGAGAAAATCTTTCGATGGATTTCGAAAATCAGTAATTTTTATAAATCATTTAAATTAAGTATGGCCTCGAACTTGAATAATTTTCATTTTCATTGAACAATTAAAGGTGGAAAAAAACATAATTTTTATTTTTAATAAAAATTATAACAAACTTGTAAAAGAGGCAAAGTACCTCCTAGTTTACTTCCCCTGTTTTGTTTACAAACTAAACAAAATATAAAAAGGAGAAAAAAACAAAAAACGTGTATTGAATATCCACCAGAGGTGGCCCTTACGCATCAAACAAGTTTTCAATTTATTTTTTGATCAATGGTTATAATCTTTAACTTCAAACTCATATGTATATTAGTTCTCATGTAGTGAGTAAACTAGTTCATATGAATGTTTGATGTTTGGCATGGGATTGTTACCGCTTTCAAAACGTGTTCTGATGATGGGAACCTAGAAAATTCCCGAAATAGATCTATCAACACATTCCTGAAAGGGTCAAATAATAAATTTGAAAACAAAAAACTCTATAGATTATTTGTTAGGACAATATCCTAATGAAGAAATATAGAGTATGGCCTCGAACTTGAATAATTTTCATTTTCATTGCACAATTAATCGTCGGAAAAAACATAATTTTTATTTTTAATAAAAATTATAACAAACTTAATCATTTAAATTTTTATTTTTTATTTTTTAAATAGAAATGTTGAGGTTAAGAAGAATAATAAACGTTTTTTTTTGTTATGAGCGCTTCGAAGTTGTTGTCTGAGAAACACCTTTTAAAAAAATTTATTATAAGAAGTTTATAATTTAAAACGACTTAAATAAAACAAATTTTAAGAATCAATTTTTAATAAAGAAAAAACATTTTATTTTATGTCAAGAAAACAAAAGAATTGATTTTGAAATCAAAAATTAAACATTTTTTGTTTGTATCTCTTAATATTGCCAAAAAATAAAATGACAGAATCATAGAACTCGAACAACTCAAAAAATGACACATAAAAACAGTAATTTTTGAGGTCATGGAAATCTTTAAAGTCTTTTATATGAGTAGTTTTTAAGTAAAAAGGAGCTCTCTTGCTTAAACTACTTTTATAAAAACACAACAGATTTTTAAGTAAATTTTTCAAAACATTCTGTTTTAAGAATGAATTTTGTAAACTTTCGATTTCTAATATATTGAAGCTAAAAAAGAATAGTTAAAAAAACCGGTTATGCGGCAACAAAACACAAAATCGACTCGAACACCCTACGTACATATGTATGGGACTCCTGTGGAGGTGTGGTTTTGTTAAATTGACTTTTAGTGGTCAATTGTAATTTAAAATGATCATTTGTAGCAATATTTCGTTTTCGTTTATTATACATTTTTATTATTGTGGAAAATTTATTGACAATATAAAAAATAGCACAATGTTGTAGTTCTTTCATACACACGCATACATATATTTTTATGCTGTTATGTTAGTGTGTATGTATGTGTATGTTTTGCAATATGATTTAGTAGATACATTTTTATTAAATATTCCGTTATCTAAGATCCATAAAAAATACAAAATAATGCAATGCACAGTGGGCTAGAATGTTAATTTTCTTGGTTGCCGTTGGTCTGATTTGGGTAATATGCGTATTCAGGGAATTAAACAAATCAATACAAATTTTGTTATATGGGTTTTATACGAACACTGAGCCTGTTTTTTTTTGATCAATGTTTTTATTTTTATTATAGACCAATACCCAGTAGAGGTCCTCTACTAATGCAGTGCATTGTGTTGATATCAGGAATATAGGTTATGTGGTGAAGGAAATCGGGAGTAGTAAAAATTTGACTTGAATTTCCCTAAATTGTAAATGGCATGAAAGACGTCTGTGGGTATAATATTAATCATAATATTTAATCATATATGGTGACATATATAAGCTATATAATTTAAGATATTATAATATATTATGTCTTATAAAAAATATTTTTGCGTGTTAGTTAAGATATGCTTATATATGGTGCCATATGTATAATACAAATTAAGATATATTTATATATAACACTTAATGATGAGAGATCTAATTATGTTATATTTCGTACACAGAAAAAACTCAAAACTGGTTTCAATTAAAAATTTTATTGAATCAATTAATATTTTAATTGATTTTGCACCTACCACTGAAATGATAGTATTAACTAAAAAAATTTGCAGACAGTTTATTAAAACTCTTTCAATTAAAATAATAATAATATCAATTAAAAGAGTTATTGTTTTTCTTTACAACCTCAATTAAAAAGTTTAGTTAAATTGATTAAAACTTTAATGGAAACTTGAGAAGAAAACAATGGTAGTTTTAATTGAAAACACGTATTTTTTTATTTTTGTTATATGCCCCCCATTAAATAAAAAAAGAAATGTAGGTTTGTAAATTAAATTGACATTTTATTTATAATAAAATTAAAGCTTTTTAATATAAAAATGTATTATAAGAAAACAAAAAAAAAGTAAAGACGGGTTCTGATGAGATCTTTAGCCAGATCGAAATACTAGTATCAACCTAGCTAATATGTTTGATTTGCTTTATTTTTGTAAATATACGGAGGTTGAAAGCTCGTTATAATTTGAAAATAACATAAAAATAATCTCGATGTATATAAAAACAAAAAACTAATATAACTGGACAAAATTTTTGTTTTGCTTGTCTTGAACTTTTTCTTGTAATTGAATTGCTTTCTTAAAAAAATCACACACAACTTTAAAATGATAGTTTAATGACACTTATACTTATTTATTTACAAAAATAATAGTTTAATTGTCCTTTTTCGATAAGGTTTATTTAAATGCACATGTGCACTTTTATTACCACAAATAAAACACGAAACTAAATTAAGTTTTCGTGCGTACACGAATATCTCAACAAAACAGTGTTGCAAACTCTAGTGAAATATCTACGATTTTGCGTGTATTTGAAATCGGTAAACTATTCAACTTATTAAAAGTTAATCATTTGCGATTTTTTTTCTTTTTATTTACAAATTAAATAATATATTGATATAATTAAACCTTTGTTTGATTATTTAATCTAAATAAAATAAAAAAAATAGTTTGCCAAATTTTAAAAAATTTTGTTTACATGTTGTCAACACTGTATGGATATATTAGAAAATTCAATAAATTTTTTAATTGAATCAATTAAAAAAATGGTTTAAATTGCCATTGATATTCAAACAATCGATTAATTAGATATTTTTGGCCCATAATTTTTTCTGTGTATATGACACGATATTAACAATTTAGTTTGAGATATGATTATATATGGTGAACTTCATTAATATTTTCTGTGCGTATAAGATCTCATTACATATTGTTGTATTTAACTCCATACATAATATGGTCCAGATGGCTAAATAATTTTTTTGATTTTTTTTTTTTTAAATTGTATTTAAAGTTATATACGTCATGTGATTTAATTTAATCCAATTTATTCTCAAAATATACTTTTTCGATCCACCAAAAATTCTTTATCTTTTTGGATCTAATAAGATCCAATTAGATCTGAATTAATCCCATACGATATTTTGGGATCTAGCAGGATCTTAAATTAGATATTATTGGATCCCCCAATTTTGAGATCAATTGTGATCTAATTTAATCCAGTAATATATTTCAGAAATCTAATCGGGTATTAGTGGATACACCAATTTTGAGATAAACTAGGATAAGAATGAATATCGATCTATATCAAATTATATCTGATTTGATAATTTGATTAAAGTTTGAATTACAATTTTGTGAAAACTTTTCATTAAATTTTTAATTGATATGATTTCAAGATTAGTTGGTCCCAATTCATTTAAATTTTTGATTATATTTACAAATATTTTGATTGAATATCGATTTTAAGTTTTTCCGTGCGTTTATGAACTCCTGACAATAAAATTTTGTACCAGGCGGGGCTACAAAAACATTTTTTTATTTATCTTTTATTATTTTAAGCTGCAACATTTTTATATTGCAATAAATTTTTATGTTGAATTAAATTTTAAAATACCCTCAACTGTGGTCTAATATTTTCATGATTTATATGAAACATGTGTCACAATAATGTCCTGAGGACATGTCTAGACACATTTGGTGGATATTAAGTGCAACAAAAACTTGATTCTTAAAACTGTTTTAAAAATTTCAATTCACATATATTTCAAACACAAACTAATACATACATAACGTCAGCTAAAATGCAAAAGGACGTAACTAACATATTTACTTATTTACAGGAGAAGTAAAAAAACGTCCACAGATATTTTAACTATATCGTTAATAAAACTGGTAGTTTAAATTATAGAACCAACCAATTTTGTGGAGAAATGTAGTTCGATGCACTGCTTCATAATCACTAAACCCTACTTCAATATTTTTCAGGGCAACCAAAAAAAAAAAAAAATGCGCGAAAACTGAAACATATAAGATTCGAACTTTATGAATCTAACTGTTATTTTTTTATCGTAGAAGTCCAAAATTTTGTGTAAGCATGTAGTTTAGCCTAATGAAGCATAATCATAAATAAAACCGGTTTTGGAAACTTTGTTAATTACGCCCTTTTGCATTTTCAGTGACGATAAGTAGATACATGCTGGCTTTTTTATATGAGAAATTCATTAAAAAATATTTATATTGTAAAGTCAACAATCTTTGAAGATATTGAATTTTTTTTATTAATCATCAATTCACGAATTTATATTTATCCACGTGTCACGTTGTATATAAAAAAAAAATATCCGCTTTAATTATTTTATTTACCTTGGCAACATTGACATCAAGTTTTATTTTATCTGTGTATGTATGCAGTAAGGTACTCGTGTGTTTGTTTGTTTATGTCGTCCATCTGTCAAAATTTTTTGTTTACACATGAAATATTGATCTTTTACGTGCCAAAATTAAGAAAAATCTTTAAAATGTCTTAAAATATTTATACGTATTAATTGATTTGATATGCTTGTAATAAAAATAAAAAAATATTCAATTTGCAAGTGTCAAATTTATTACGAATAAATAAATAAATCATAGACAACCCAGAGAGTGACGTTAACAGACAGACGCACTCACAGACACACGGGTAGTGTGAAAAGTAAACATTAAAGTTTGACAGTCAAAAACGTCAAAGAGTCTGACAGTATACGATCATTAACTGACAAACAATGTGAGTTTGTTTAAATATTCGAAAGGGAGGAGTGAATTACTACGCACCTTATTGAGAGCAGTGCTGCTCCGAATGGATGGATCGATGTGTCGTTACAGTTTGTACCTTTTTTCCATACAAATCACTTGTTGACAGACAAGACAGGGTGTGTGATCGCCTACGTAAGGTTTTTTATGTATTTAACTTGTCAATATATTTTTTGTTATTTAACCCTTTCAGTACCAACTTTTTGTTTGGGGATATATTTATATTTTGACTTTAGATTCTTGTTAGGGATCTCTAAGTTAGAAACAAAAAGGTTTACAAATATGCCCACTCCCCTTCCAACCAACCAAAAAATTGGTCCAAAAATCGTATTTTTTAAATTTCTCAGCTGATTTTTACCACTAAAATATTCGAATAACCAAAAATGCTTTGATGGATTTTGTTCTGGCCATTGGATGAAGCTACGTGCCTAATTCCAAGATTCTAGCTTTGCTAGTTAAGGCGATACACCAGATAAACCGTAGATAAAGGCTGATTAAACAAATCGGAATTTGTTAACAAATATCGCGACTATAGCGTCCTGATGAACAGTTTATGCACGTGATTATTTTTTTTTTTTTCAATGGACAATATCCTAATGAACATCTTTAAACAAAAAATATAAAGTTTTATTGCATTATCATATAGTTCATTTACTTAAAGACTGGCATAACTAAAAAAAACACAATTTTGCAGAAAACGTGATTAAAGTTTTCAATCAATATCTGCCTCTCTCCACCGTTTCTCTATTTATTTGGTCACGTTTTTTATAAATTGGGTTTTTATTGGATATCTCCCTTAGTGAGAATTAGGTGCGAATTTGATAATTATCGACAGACCCGTGAGTAGCACAAGTTTCTCTATAATTTGAGCCCACTTTCCAGAAAAAATAATAGATATTATCCGCTAACTCGAAAAGAGTACATGATATTAATATGAAATTTTTACACAATACGAAGCATGATATAACTAATAAATCTGCATCATTTACTCAAAAATCACGTTTTTGACTTAGCGATATATTTAATACTTCTTATTTTAAACAAGCTTAAGATCATTTATTTATTAATTATAATTATTTCTTTCCAATATTTCGTCTCCACATTGGGTGACTTCTTCAGGTAACAAATACTACAATTTGTAATATTTGTTTCCTGAAGAAGTCACCCAATGTGGAGACGAAATATTGGAAATAAATAATTTTAATTACAATTTGTAATATTTGTTTTCTGAAGAAGGGGA
This sequence comes from Delia radicum, assembly GCA_021234595.1. Taxonomy (NCBI): domain Eukaryota; kingdom Metazoa; phylum Arthropoda; class Insecta; order Diptera; family Anthomyiidae; genus Delia; species Delia radicum. The sequence continues at coordinate 3,351,665 of CM037854.1, forward strand.
GACGAAATATTGGAAAGAAATAATTATAATTAATAAATAAATGATCTAAAAAGAATTAAATAAAAGAAGATCAAAGAAAACTTAACAGATATATTTAATATTTTTTTTAGAAAATATGTCCACTGTGGTGTGGAAGGGTTAAATGAGTTTCATCCACACATAGTTGGAAGTAAGCGATTAATGATGGTAATTTATAAACGATCGTTTAATACTATTACTTTTTATTACTTTAAAGAAAAAATAAATTATAGCACAAATTGTGTGTTTGATGTGGAGATAATTATATTAACAAGCTAATAAAATTATGTAAAAATTTCAATAACTTCAGTTAATACCACGTTCTTTATAAGTCATCAAAAGCAAAGCTTTATCCAGAATTAATGGTAGAACTCTTTAATGCGTTTCCCGATTTTCAAAAAGGACATATTTTCATAAAAATAGTTTAAAAAAAATTAACATTAAGTAATATTTTTTATATTATATTTAACACCGAATTCTCAGGAAAAAAAATATTTTTTATAAGCACACTAGGTCAAAAAATGTCTAAAATTATGGATTATTTTCAAAGCTGCAATTATGAAAAAGAAATTTAAAAAAATTGTAATATTGCAAATTTTAAAATAATTTTGGGCCATAAAAATTAAAAAATAAATAAAACTGAAGGGATCCCTCAATCCACTTAAAGTGTGGAGTAGGGGTGGCGAACGGTACTTTGAAAAGTGCGATTTTCGGGATCCCGGGATTTTTTGTGATTCCGGGATTTCGGGACTAATTTTTTGTATTTTTTTAGTTCATATAAAACATTCAAATAACATTATTTTTATTTTATAACGAGCATTCAATCTCCGCATATTTACAAAAATAAAGCAAATCAAACATATTAGCTAGGTTGATACTAGTATTTCGTTTTGGCTAAAGATCTCATCAAAACCCGAAGTTTTAGAAAGCTAGAGCCTCCAGAATAGGCAGAGCTTTATCAAAAAACCTATTAATCATTAATTTTGCTATATTTTTGTCTTCCTAGTAATCAAACACGTGGCTACGGTCTTTTCCTAACAAGCATAATTACGTTACTAAACTTTGAAGGCCAAAAGTGATATATTTATATAAAAAAAATTAGTTTTTACTCTGACTCAAGTAATATTTTATAAGTTTTTTGTTTTTATTTTTATTTTATAACGAGCATTTAATCTCCGGATATTTACAAAAATAAAGCAAATCAAACATATTAGCTAGGTTGATTAGAAAATTTTACTATTCAGATCTTACAGTATGAAAAAACATGCGGAAACTATTAACTTATTATTGACCAGGTGTTTCATTTTCAACCCACTGTTTTTAAACGGTTATATATTTTGATATAAAACTAAAATTAAGCGGTTTTAAAATTTTTTAACAAATTAAACATCTTCACTACAAACGTGAATGAAAATTTGTGAAAAGTTGTTGTTCAGAGTTGACAAATAATTATATGAAAAAATGTATTTTTTACATTTTTCGATGGCACCTTTTTTAAAAATTATACTTAAATACACTAATATCCCGGTTGCGTCGGATATTTGGTCCGAAAAAATGAGACGCAAATCGAAACGACGCAAGCCGAAACACTATTTACCATACATTTGTATTGATTTTTATTTGACTAGTTCCATGACCTGTTATTTTAGTTAAAACAATTAATTTTTTCAAAATTATGTTCAGATCAGAAATATAGGAATATTAATTCACAAAAAACAGCATTATCTTCTCATTGTTCAAGATATAATCACTATCCAGACTTTGAAAATGTTTCAATTTTAAATACAGAACAAAATTACAAACGTCGTTATTTATTAGAAATGTTACAGATAATTAATACACCACTAACAAATAGAATTAATTTTAAGATAGATGTTGAAAATTTAGCTCAGAATTATAAATATTTATTACAAAAGAAATAACACATACTATATTAATTTATAACAAATATTACATCAATAGATTTTTTTAAGTGTTAATTATTTATATTTTTTGTTTTAGAAATATTTGTCAAGTATTTTAAATATGTTTTCAAACTTTCAAAAATTTTTTCAAACTTTAAAATTTTTTGAAAATTTATTAATTTATTAATTTTCCTGAAGATGCTACACAAAGGAGTAGCGAAATATCGAAAATAAAAAACTGTTATATAAAAAAACAAACCTTAGCTCAAATAATTAAAAAATTCAAAAATTAATTTTTTCAATAAAAAATACAATATTTTTGGAAATAAAGATTTTATTTAAATAAAACTATTAATATTCATGGGAAAAACATAACAACCGTAGTGTTAAAGGAATTAATAAAATTAATTCTGACAAAAAAACTTGCGAAATGTCTGTATATGTTTGATAAATAATTTGATTTCGATATTAACGATGCCAATCGAAGCATACACGACGCCACTTCGGAGCCATGAGAAGCAACTTCGAAGCTATGCGACGCAAACCGGGGTTTTAGTGTATAGTAAAGCCTAATCATATATATTTTTGATTAGTTCACCAATCGTGCATAGTTTTTGATATTCTGACCGATTGGACTATGAATTTATACATTATATTTAGAAGAAGAAGAAGAGGAGGAGGAGAGGAAAGCAATGATGATCTTGCAGCTGCATCTAGTTCTACTTATTTCATTTCGCCGGTGGAAATTTTTTAATTTTTGTTGGGATTTATTTAATTTTTTTCCAATGGGACTTATTTAATTTTTGGTGGAACTCATTTCATTGGGAGTTATTTCGTGGCTGTTATTACATCTGGGAGTTATTCGTGTCACCAACATGGAAATCGACCCAACATCTAAACAGACCTATAACTCATAACGCTCCTATCAAACAGCAATCTGGAGCTTGGGCAAGAACAGATCCCGAAAAAGCTAAAGCATTCGCACAACGCCTATGCAATACATTTCAACCTTATGAAGGCCCGGCAGAATCATTTATTACAAGAACTCAGGAAGATGATGAAATACAATTATTTGACACATCGGATATAGAGCACGAAATAAAAACTGGCCTAAAGTCGGGGAAGAGTCCAGAATTCGACCTAATTACTTCCGAAATTCTTAAACAACTTCCTTATGAAGCAATCGTAAAAACCAATATACTGGAAAGTATCTGAGGTAATTATGATTCAAAAGCCGGGGAAAAATGAAAATGAAGTCTCGTCATATCGACCTATATCACTCTTACCAACTTTATCAAAACTCTTTGAGAGACTCTTCCACAAAAGGCTTAAATAAATTATAATTGCAAAACAATTAACTCCGAACCATCAATTCGAGTTTCGAGAGAAACACTCGACAATAGATCAGGTTCATCGTATATCTTATTCAATCGAAGAAGCTCTTGAAACAAAATAAGTCTGCCCTGCAGTGTTCTTAGATATGGCGCAAGCATTTGATAAGGTGTGGCATGCAGGCTTCATTTCCAAGCTGGAACAATGTCTTCCGAAACAATATTCAGATATTCTTATATCATATATCATATATAAATAATATATCACTTAATCCAATAAAGGCTGGAGTACCACAAGGTATTATACTCGAACCTACTCTATATCTTATTTACACAAGAGATAGACCAATACCAATTAATGGAACAATCGCAACTTTTGCAGATGATAGTTGCATTTTGTCAATTAGTAAAAATGAAGAAGAATCAACACCAAACCATTAAACCTGTGTGGTGCTACGGAGTGCAACTCTGGGGACTATTCAAAAATATGCTTCATCACATTCGAAACGATTACAAGATCATATAAATACACAAGCTGCTACTCTAAGCAATAATTCACTTTATACTCGTAGGCTCAAACGCCATAAACCACAAGATTTAGTGGACTATACTTGAACGGTATATATGTAAACACAGAGAAATAAAGTGCCAACCGAATTGAAAAGTGTATTTCATTGGCAACAACTTAGAAATTTAGTTAGTACAACGATATTTACATTATATTTCTGAATATGTTGAGTGTTGGAACTAAAATTCAGTTGCATTAACCGAACTTTGTTCTGAAACTAATGTTGAGTTGTATCAACCTACTGAAGTTCGTAATAACCGAATTTGAGTAGTAGTGACCGAATTTCAGTTGGCAAATAGCTAAATTGTTCTCTGTGTGTAGCTTTAGAATAATATTACTTGTTTGTTTTTTATAATACTAGTTGTAATTACATGAAATGTAAATCATTTATAACGTTTCAATAAAAAAAAAACAATAATTTGCTATTATTTTACAAAAAACGGTCTGAGCACTTATAAACGAAATATAAAATTACGAAATTTTGTATGTCAAAAGAAAACAGTTTTGACAGTTAAAACAAATTAAAGTTTAGAAAATATTGACGAAATTTTTAGAACACAAGACATAATTTTAATGGGTGATGTAGCGTACCTATTTCAATGACCACATCTGTATATTTCAATTGAATTTTTGTTATAAACGGTATGACAGACAGCTTTACTTTTTAGCACATTTGAAAAACTTTCCTCAAAATTTATTTTGATTTTTCTTTGCATTATTTTTATTTTACGAGTAATTAACTTAACAGAGTCGCATATTTTGTGTGATCTTATTAACATCGATTTTCAATAAAAACAATCTCAATACATATTCCATTCCTAATCACCACTAACTGTTATCACATACATTACACTAATTCACATAATTATTTATAATTTAATTTGTACTCACTTGTCATCCTTATCATATTTAGGAAACGTAACATTTGCCAACAGTACCGATGACTCACTTTGCGGCTCAGCTGAAATACCCTGAGCACGTTGCCGTTGAAACGATTGACCAGATTTACGAGCACCCCCACTACCGCCACTAGCTCCACCACCACCACCAGCACCACCACTAGCGCCAGCTCCACCACTGGCAGCACCACCGCACGGTGTGGTAGCTCCACTTCGTGAAAAGGGAAAAACACTCTGAAATTTATCTAAATGAGATTTTAGTTCAGCTATTTCCGTATCTTTGTATTGCAGCGCCCGTTGCATTTCTTGGATTTTGAGATCCTTAGCATGTATTATCTGTATGAGACGTTCCTCCTGAGCTGTGGCCGGCACATACGAGTTGCTAAGTAAATTTACACCGCCTGCGGTTGGATCCATAATAGCGGATGAGGGTGTTGTATTTGTTTGATTAGCAATACACAAGCCCTGCATTTGAGCTGCTAAATTGTATTTTTGTTGCGCACAATAGTCAGCAGTGGGATAGATGGCTTGCTGTCCAGCGCCGGTGGGTTGTAGGACTATGGGTGCTCCCGTTGGCGATGAGGCAAAGAGACCCTGCGTTTGTGCTTGCAACTGTTGAAGTTGCTGGTAGCGTTGTTGCAGCTGTAACTCTTGCTGGTGCAAAATGTTGCGTGTCTGTAAATTAGGATCGGTGTTGTATTGTTGAGCCCCCGTCGGCACAGTGCCGTAAATAAGCGTATGCGTTAAGACGTCTGCCGTATGTAGCGGTAGTGATAAACGTATGGCACCCGTTGTATTGTCTATTAGCGTGCCACTTAGCGCTGGCAAATTATTGTTGTTCACGAGACCCAGATCGGGTTGGAACTGTATGCTAGCGTTCGGATCTTGCTGCATTTTAGCTAATTCTTCTGCTTCTTCTTCTTCGCCGTTTATATTGACTACTACACTCTGTTGTCGATGATCTTCGTCTTTATTGTGACGTAATGCAATAGCGTCGTCGTGATCTTGATTATTTACAGTTTCTACTTTATCGTTGTCTATGTGTTGTTGTTGTTCTTGTTGTTTGTTTTTATTTTCATCAGCACCAGTTGTTGCTACTGAATCTGATGTTGCGTCAGGTGTTTGAATTTTTTGTTGTTTTTTGTTTTCTTGGTTGAAAATTTCCGCCTTTTCAAAAGAATGTTTTTCCAAAATATTTATAAATGAGGTGGGTGGAGGTGATGATGATGATGATGATGTTGTTGTTTTCTGTTTCTGTAATCTAAGGGAATTATTTAATGATTCTCTATGAGTTGGACTGTGGCGATGATTATTTGTTGTTGTTTCTTCAAAAGCGTTTTGTTTGCTACCGTTTCTATTATTTGCAAGAGGGGGATCTAAAGCATGTATAGAACCACCATCCGTTGGACCTAGTTGGCCAATTGGTCTGTGATTATTTTTGAATAGTAAATCGGTGGTTGTTTGTAATTCTATTGTTGCAGGATTTCTATTTGCAATTGTTGTTGGTGTTGCTGTGGTTGTTGTGCACGATGGAGTTGTTGTAATAACACTTGTTGTTGCTGTTGTTGGGGTTGGGGTTTTATTAACATTATTTTGACTGTTGTGATTGTGATTTGTAATTGTAGCATCATTGGCTGTATTGTCTGAAGGGGCTGGCCTCTGTCTAGCGAAGCACAGCCGATCAAAACAAATACGCATGCAAGCGATTTTGACGTTTAACCGCAAAAACTTTTATCGCCTCAAAAGCCCTGAAAAAATGAAGAAAGTAAATGGCGATTATCAGTAGTTTCTTTATTATTGTTGTTTGTCTTTTTGTTGTTTTTATTTTACAAATTCCTTTTAACATTCGACCCATATAAATAATGTTATCAATACAATTTGCATAGGGGCCATGTAAGAAAAGAAAAAACCGTAAAGCGCGAAAGCATAAATTTAAATACATATGTACATATATGAGCTTCTTCAAAAATGTTCGATACCAGTTGACTGACTGAATTTACCTCTTTGTTCTCTCAAGGTTTCACACACAGATAAATAAAGTGCTTAACGAATTGAAAAGTGTATGTTATGGGAACAACTTATAAATTCAGTTAACACAACGATATTTACATTCGATTTCTGGATATTTTGGGTGTTGAAACTCAGTTGAATTAACCGAACTTTGTTGTGAAAACTAATCTAGCAATTGACTGAAATTCGTAATAACTGAATTTGAGTCGTAGTAACCGAATTTCAGTTGACAAATAGCTGAATTTTTCGCTGTGTGTATGAATTGAGATAAACGATGTACTGGGTTAGGCTCACTATACTTAAAATGAATAACATGTAAAGTTTCACTTTGAAATGTCTTCAGCAAAAGAATTGATGGCTAAATAGTCAAAAAATGAAAAAAATTACTTGAAACTTGCAAGAGTTTTTTCATTTATTTAATTTGTTTGCTCATAGTTTTTTTAACTTTCAGATCCAAAGCAATACAAACAGAGTCACTAGACTTTGGAGATAAATTCACTTAAAAAGGAATTTCTATATTGCTGATTGTTGAAAAGTTGTACGGTAATTTAAAAGTGAAACCAAAATTTTCCGATTTTTAAACTTTCGCAGTTTTTTCCATTGGATTTGTGCGCCGTTTAATGGAATTCAGTTTTAAGAACAGTATTTAAAAATGGTGTAATTCTACACGGTTTGAGGTATACCAACTTAATGTCAGTGCAAAAATAACGGGATAAGAACATCACAAACTTGTAAGGAATTGGCCTAAATTATGTTTTTAGCGTCTGACATTCACAATTATATTTGAAATTTGCAAGCGTATTGCGTGAACTGAGTTTCTTTGTAAACATTTTAAAAATTTTAAACGCAAAACTTTTATGAACTTTTTATAAATTTTGCAAAACTTACTTTTTATTTTTTCGGCTTTGGCTTTAGAACACAGCTCTATAGGTAGAATTTTCCAACCGTACAAACAAAATAGTACTGGCAAACCATTGTTAGTTTTATAAAACGCACCCTGTTAGAGTTAGCAAAGTTACAACCAATATTGTACTAGCAAAACTTATTTTTGTTTGCAAAGCAAGTGTTTTGCTAGTATCACTCTCTAAATTCTTTGCCCCTATTGGTTTTAGCAATATTACAATAATTTAGTAGCATTATCTTCTTTTAATATTGTATTATATTTTCCCAGATCTAGCAACACTTATTTATTTAAAACGCTAGGACCAAACTGGGTTGCAGAACTGGGTGTGCGATTTATAAACATTTCAGAAAATTAACTGAATTAAAGGTATTTGGAAAGCAACAAATTTTTGACTTTCCAAAGATAAATCAATTGTGGTAACCAACGGTTGGCCACTGTTATCAATAGGGCAACGGGACAATACTCTCAAGATTGTTAATCTCACATTCAGCCAACGCATAACAGACCATCGCCGACGCTTTGACAGTACTGTGCCGATTGTATTTTTCTGCCTGGGTATCTGGAGTGAATCTTCACAACGAACTGAATTGGTAAAGTGAAAAAAAATTAAATTTTTTTATTTAATATGATTTCTTGCAAATAATAACCAATAACAAATACATAACCCATTCAAATATCATTAAACCCGTAAAAAATGCGTGTTTGCTTTAATAATCGCGGGTTTTTTATGATATAATATATGACAACAAATTTGTTTGAGGATGTTTTTGTATTTTGAAATTTTAGAATTTTAATATTTTTAGGGGCAAATTGTTTGTAATAATAATGACAATCGTAATTCATTTTATTAATATTAATTACTGAAGATTTTTCTACAGGAAGACGAAGAATAAAACATTTTTATTGAAAAATTTAACGGATACAATGGATATGCCAGACTTCAGCAGTTTCGTCCCCTCCAAGGACTCGTTAATTTATGTGCCAATTGAACAAAATATTTTATAATGTTCAGTTACTTTATATGAAAAACTGTTAACTTTGTCGCGTAGTGAATTTCAAACCCACAGACATACATCAGGCTATGACTCCTAGCACCACCTCTTAGCGAGTTGAGCCACGGTCGACATAGCGATGAGTGTGCGTAAGTGGAATTTTGTCAATCAAAGCATTCACAATGAATAGTGTAAGAATATCGAAGTCAGCTTTGTAATTTTTTTATATAAGTATATAAAGTTGATAGAAATTATACAAGTCAAGTATAAATCACAGCAGTCCAAGTATAAATTTACATATATAATTTCTTTTGTATAATTAAAAAGATGCGTTTGGTAATGATAAGTACTTTAAAATATTTCACATTCTTTGTTCTACAATTTATACATTTTTGTAGTTTACCTAAGTTTTTTTTGTAACTTTCTAAAGTAAAATATTAAAACTACCAAAGCATCAGTTAAACAAGATACCAAATGGGTTACCTGACTGACATACAAAAGAAAACTATAAAACTTGACTGTGAATTGCTTACCAAAAACAAAAGGATAAAACGGAAAGCAAAATAGATGTTGTTTTTTTCATACATCGTAAAGTCTACATTTTAAAAAAACTTAAAATTAAGAATCAAATTTTATTTATTAAATTACACTATTAAAAGGTGAAGGAGCTATTTGAATTTGGTATGTATTTGTGTTAAAATAATTTTGTCGTTAATTTTAATGCATTTTTTTATTGGTTTTCCTTTTAGGATTTTCTTGAAGACGTCGTCTGGAGTCGCCTGTTAGCCACCAGCAGCATTATTACGTCTGCTCCATTCCTATGGTTGCTTTTTGTGATATGTGTTGTGTTGTAAGTTAATTATTAAAACAATTAATTATTAAAACAATTATTATTAAAAATATAGCATAACAATAAAACTATATAAAATGAACAAAACTAAATTGGTCGAGTTAACAATGTATAAACTTAGGTAACTTTTACGCTATTTTTAATTCATATTAGACTTTTTATTTTTTGCGATTATGAACAATTTATTTTTTAACTAGAATACTTCCTTTTTTTGTACAAGTAATTATCGCATTATGATGCGCTTTATTCACATTTATTAGTTGGATACCAAGTGTATGTTAATATTTAATATTTTTAATTTGCTTGAAACTTAAAACCGCCATTATTTTTGCGCCGTTAAAGATAAATGATTAACTCAAATTAATTTAGAATGCTTTAACATCGACACAAAATGTTATTCGTGTCATCAAAATAAAAAGTTTTAAAATATTTTACCTAAGTGTCGAAAATTTTTAAAGTTTTTCATATGTAATTTAAAGTTTTCAAAACTTCAGTTAGTCCGATTAAGGGAAATGTCTTTTTCATAAATATATGTATCTATGTCCTTAATTATATGTATGTATTTAGGTAAGTATGTCATGATTTAAAATTTTCCAAAAATTCGCTAACAACATGCATTGGATACAAAGCTATTACTTTTTTATTTTAAATTTTTACTAGCTTTTTTTAAACTAAGCAAAAATATATCAAATGTAGAATAGCTAGCTACAAGCAAAAAAAAACTGGGGCAATATTATCGAATTGCTTAGACTAGGTTCACACACGGCAATTATAATTGCGCAATTCTTGAGTTTATAGAAGATGGAGGAAAAGAGAATGATAGGGGGTACAGACTTGCTCGTACTCCAATTCCGTTTTGTTTTGTCATCCGCAATTTTCAACACTGCAGGTTGATATACGAAAATTGCTGAAACAAACTTTTCCTGTGTGAACATAAAAGCAATTTCAAAGGAGAATTGAAGAAGATTTGCGCAATTATAATTGCTGTGTGTGAAGTAGGACTTAGTAATTATTTAACTAAATAAGTTTCAAGTTAGTTTTAGAAATTTTTTGTAAAATATATGAATTTTTTTAGAAATTTTTTACCTAGCCTTGTATATATTTTACAAAAAATTGTATATATTTGACTAGAACTTTGCAAAACTAACTTGAAACTTATGCAGTTGTATAATTACTAAGCACTTCGATAATATTACCCCAGTTTTTTTCTGTGTGTAGCTGAATTATATATTGTTAATGGAAATTTTCTTTTGACATTCAATTTAAATTACAAGCTGATAAAGTATAAATTATAAAAAATTCACATTCTGTAGAACATTGGTTATCATTTCGGCGATCGCGTCATCAATTCTAGGTTAGAAAGTCAAGCAAAATAAATTTTGGGCTAAGGCAATTTACTTATTCGGGCACCACCAAAAAAAGTATGTGGCCCCCTTATAATTAAAACAATTTAATTTTTTTTAATTATCGTCCCTGGGGCCGCTAGGCCTCAAGTAATCAATTTCATCGATTGTTTTAAGTTAATATTAACGAAAATAATTAAAAGATTATTTTCATTAATACAAATGTTTTGAATGTACAATTTATCATTTAAGCTTTACTTGGCAAAACCAAACCACTTATACGATATGAACTATGAACCAAATAAGAATTCCAAAGGTTTAAATATTTTAATATTTTTAAAGAAAATATTTAAGAAGTTATAAACTTAATTTGAAGAAGTTAAAATTTTTGAACTAAATTTACGTAAGTTGCGCATTTGGTTTAAGTTTTTTTTATATAATTTAAAATTTTTTAACTTTCAGTTAATAAATTTTGAAAATTCAAGATTTTTTCATTTAAAGACATTTTTTAAGCATATTAATAGTGTCCGACCGAACAGTTCGGCCAAAAAACTATATTTGGTCGGTTTTTTGATATTTAGAGGCAATGATGTCAAATTTTGGTATTGGAAACATGTTTGTTGAGCCGATTTGATTCGATTTTGTGTATCAAATTTAAGAGAAAAGCCAAAGTTTAGCTATAAAGTTAAAAGTTCGGCCGCCGAACTATTTTCAATTAGGCCGAACTTTCTGAGGCCGAACAGTGAATTCATTGCTTAACTACAGAATTTTCTTCAAATTAATGCTTTAAAATACCGAATACAGACCAAATGCATTTTCTGGCCGAACTGTTCGGTCGGACACTATATATTAACCTAATTCAAGAAAGAAAAATTAAAGAAAATGGCTTATTAGTTTTGAGTTCCTGATAAATTAATATGAACCAAAATAAAAAGTTTTTCATATAGAGCAAAATTAACAATATAAAATACTTTGTTCAATTGACACATAAATTAACCACTGACGAGTCCCAGGAGGGGGACGAAACTGCGGCAGTCTGGTGTATCCCTTGTGTCCGTAAAATTTTTCAATAAAAATGTTTTCTTCTTCTTCTTCCTGTAAAGAGACTAACTAAAGAAATATTCTACAGTAATTAATATAAAAAATTAATTACGATTGTCATTGTCTGACGGTTGCAAAAACACTTTCTAACACAAAATCTAATAAATTTACTTTATTTGGTAAGCATTTTATTATTTTTAGAAAAATTTCAGAAACTAAATTTTCGTAATGTGTATACTTAAGTTCATACTTTTTGTTTTTAGTGTATAACATGTGGAGATAGCTTAGATGGATGAAGTCCCAGGTTTGATTCTCGTATGGGCAATTTTATATGCATTTGCTGTGCAAACGTGAATCTCAGTTATTTTAACTGTTATATTGAGTTGATTTTACAGCCAAATTTCTCTAAGTGTACATATTTGTTGCATAACTCTATAAATACTTTAAAGTATTTTTAACTTTTGGAAAATATTTCTAAAATATTGACATTTTTTATTATAGCCTTAAGTTTAAACAATAAAATTGCATTCAATTGATATTTTTTTTGTATTGTCAACAAACCAATCGAATACAATTCCGTTATACTATATTCTGATTGGATACAATGCAATTACTCCATTACATCTATCGTAATAATAGTGACCAAAAAACCCCCTTATCCATTTTATTCGCTGCTGCTGATACTGTTAAATATTTTGTGGTACACCCAGAACTTTAAACATTTTATTCATAAATCATTGTTTTCCAAGCAGATTTTAAAAAAGATTCTGTGAATTCAAAAATAAAAAGAAAATTTAAGAAAAATAATGTTTTATTCGCGAATCAAAAAGAAAATAATATGCCAGGTGAAAATTTTCATATATGATCATATATTGCCATATATGGTTTAATGTATGAGCATATATGGTTCCATTTGTGGGTATATATGAACATATATATAATGTATGTGAGCATATATGGGTAAATATATTCAAATGAAAAGTTCATATATGGATATGAATGACACCATATATGATAATATAGTATAATACATTGCATATATTGGTTCATATATTGGTTCATATAAGCCATATATCTCCATATATGAATTCATATATTATTCCATATATGGTTAATATGTTTTAATTTTTGATCAGATATGACCATATATGAGGATGAAATTTTTTATTTTTAACCCTTATTCTGCCGGTCTACGAATTCTTGACAAATATATATAAATTAATGTTTTATTGATTTATAAAGACGATTGCAGAGAATGAGTTTTGAGTTGAAATTTGAGTTGAAAATTTATGAAAATTGGTCCATCAAATGATATTATCAAGCTAAATATACCATTGGTAAAATTTGTTGGCAAACACACCCCTTTTCCGGGGGAGGGGTTCAAAGTTGGATTTTTGTTTTGCGATTTTATCCAAGAGTTGTGAATGGGTCGGAACGCTTTATGCACCATCGAAAAGGTATAATATGTCCCCATTCATTAACCCATTACAATTTAAAATTAAAATTTTGTATTGTTCATCTTTTTTATTAAAAATTCGCAACTAAAAAACCAATAAAACCTCCAAGTTTAAATTTAACCAAGTTTATAGATTCACAGGCTCGTATTATACCTTAAATGAAAGCTCAATATCTTGTTTATAAATTACTGGCCTCAAAACATACCTATAATACAGATAATTTTTAAAATAAATAAAAAAGACAAGAAAATTTAAAAAAAAATACCAAATGTTAAACTGACTCGTAATTCTTTAATGAACGGGGACATATTAGTCTTTGGAAAGATATTTAAACACATTTCCGATAATGCTTAAATGATGCTGATCCATTTACAACTTTTTTATAAAATCGTAAAACAAAACTTTAAATTTTAAAAAATTGGAAAAAAAAACTAAAAAAGCTTTTTTATATACGAGAATATAGGAAAAGTAATAATATATGACAATATACGAACATTCATATATGAACATATATGAACATTCATATATGTCCATATATGAGCATATATGTCCATATACCCTCAAATTTCGAATCCGAACATATATAGATTCATATATGAACTCATATATGTGGCCATATATGACAATATATGAACTTTTTCACCTGGGATTGTAAAAAAAAAATATTAAATTAACTTTAAGAAATTGAATTACTATCAGGGTTGCCATTAAATACCAATAGCTATTACGGTTACAACAAAGCCGAAATGAAATTTTTAAAAAGCCATTGCATTAAACACATGTGTCGTCTTGCAAAACATGTTTTATTTCGCTATTTTACTGGTCTGATTTTGCCATATATTAAATTTCAAGTTAAAATAACGTTAAAATACCGAAACGACATTTTATAAAGGTAATTTGTAGATATAACAGAAATTAGAAATAAATCCTCTGATCGATCCCAAGTAAAAAAGTGATATGGGACAACATCAAATTATATATAAATTAGATAAGCGATGATATCAAATTAGATCCGAACAATGAGAACATATAATTGTATCTACAATACATCGAGTTTGATAAAAATAGTATCGGATTAGATTGAATTCGATGCAATTAGATACAAATATACACAATTAGAAGTATATTAGATACAATTTCATCCGAAATTTGTCCCCATACAAATTTTTGAATATTATATATAATTGTATCGAATTAGATATTATTATATATATTTCTATAAAATCAAAAAAACATTTATATGTTATTTGAAACGGCTTTTTCTAGTTGTAAATTGTTTGTGTGATAACTACACTCGTAAAAAAAAGTCAGTTCGAAAGTCTGTGTTCCAATCACAAATCACCTTAAGAACAAATTTCATCCGTATTAAAATTAATTTTTCGACCTAAAATATAGTAATTCGTGATTCTCAAATTGACAATTTCTGCCGGTTAATTTAAACCACAATTATTTTCAAAATATTATTATTATATTATTATTATTATTATTCTCATATTATTTATTTTCTAAACAACAGAATGTTATGGTTCATGCGTGAATGTCATGATAGACGGTCGTGTAGCGGAAAAAATATATTTTCAATATGTTCTTTATTTTACGTATTATTTTAGTGCGTACAATTTGTTAAAAAAAAAAACTGTAAAAAAACAAATCCAAGAGACAGAGACTCTTTAAATAATAATATAAAAAAAAAAAAAAACAAAAACATAAAACTAAAAAAAAATGAGTGAGCAAAATGCTCCAAACTCCAATGTAAAGAATGACAAAAATAATAAATTAATCTCATCAAGTGATAGAAAAAGAAAAGGTGAAATGCAAAACAACACAATGAATAAACAATTAAAAAATAATTACTACGCAATTCTGGACAATGATAAACATTGCAACCAAGAATATGTAAACAAATTTGAAAAACATGTTCATGAACATGGAACAACAACATCTCAAAGTGCTTCATATGCAGACAAAAATGTTAGTAATGAAAATGAAATAAAGCAAAAGCAAAATAAAAATAAAAAAGTTCCACCACTTAATATATTTAATGTGGAACCTAATGAATTAATAGAATTTATTAAGAAAGGTTTAAAAATTAACAATTTTAAAATTAAAGAACTAAATAACAAGAAAACAGCTTTGTTTATGTCATCCTTAGATGATTATATTCGTGTAAAAGCTTATCTTGAAAAAACCAAAACTGAATTTTTTACTTTTACTCCTAAAAGTCTTAAAACTAAAACTTACCTTCTAAAAGGTCTAAGCCCAAACTTAAACACCGAGGAGATATATGAGGAACTTTGTAAATTTAACAATGATCACTTAAAAATATTAAAAGTCAATCAATTTAAAACTAAAAAATCTATTGAAAAGGGACAAAATCTTCCTATATATTTGATTCAAATTAGTGGCGAAAGCTATATTAATGAGCTTAAATCAATAAATGGGCTATTCCATCGTTGCATACGATGGGAACCTTTAAGGAAATCAGAAATTCCTCAATGTAGAAAATGCCAGAGCTTTTTCCACAGTGCTTCAAACTGCTTTTTGTCACCAAGGTGTGTCAAATGTGAGAAAATACACAATATCGGAGAATGTGAGCAAGAAAAAGTAGCTGAAAACCAAAGAGAAAAACTATATTGCGTACTATGCCAACAATACGGACACCCAGCTTCATATCGTGGATGTGAAAAATACAAAGAAATGCAAGACAGGCTCCGAGCCAAAAAACAAAGTTTGGCTGGAAATAGATCACCAAACAAAACTCAAAATCATCACCCATCTATGAGCTTTGCCAACGTCGTGAAAAATAATCCTCAAAGCGTAAACAATTCGAACTCCATTAACCAGGTTTTGGAGCAACTGAACAATACCATGCAAAATTTATCCAACCAATTAATAAATTTACACAAACAGCTACAACTACAAACCAGTAGAATAGATACTATTTATTCAATGCTAAATTAAAATGGATGAATCAATTGTAAAAAACTTTAAAATAATCGAAATTAATGTAAATTCTATTATTAAAATTAGTAGAAGATATGATTTATTAAATTTTATAAAATTACACAATCCAGACATAGTTCTGTTAAATGAAACAAAACTAAATACGAAACACAAACTGTATTTTGAAGAATATGATTTAATAAGGAAAGATAGATTGAACTCCACTAGGGGTGGTGGTGTTGCAATTTTAATAAAAAAACATATTAAATTCAAAAATTACACAAATAACATCAGCCATTTACTTAAATGTTTGGAGGCTTGCATTATTAAAATACCTATGTTGGCAAATAAAACACTCTACATTATATCAGCTTATTACCCCTCAGGTAATAACAGTAATTTTTTAATATCAGACTTAAATTCAATTTTCAAATCTTTGAACCTACAAAATCCAGACATTTATTATATAATGTCAGGTGATTTGAACAGTAAACATTCCGATTGGGGTAATGTTATAAATAACGCAAAAGGTAATTACCTTAGAGAATGGTTAGAGAACAACGAAATCAGATTCAAATGTAGTCTTTATGCCTCCGCCACCCCGTCATATCCAAGATGTGGCTCGTATTTAGATTTGTGTTTAGCAGACTCTCGTCTGCCTATCCTTAGAAGTAGTAACTCTGTTAACTCCATAAAAACTCTCGATTATGATAGTGACCACAGGGCATTACAAATTGATCTACTGAATGATACAAATGATAATTTTTCGTTTTTTGTGGAATGCCCCAAGTCTAAATTTAACTATAGAAAAACCAATTGGATAAAATTCAGAAAAAATATAAACAATGCTTATAGGAATACAGATCCCATTCCTAACAGCAGAAATCTTTTAGATTCTGAAATTGACTATTACCTAAATAAGTTAAATGATGTAATCATAGATTCTATAGACAAAAGTGTTCCGAAACTTAAAGATAATGATGCAGTAAACAAATTTGTAAATCCAATCATAAGAAAATTACAAGCAGAGAAAAGTAAAACATTAACTACAATAAAGAAACACAACAGATCCGAAATTATATGTACTCCTCAGGAAATTAATCTATGTAAAGCCAGGTTAAAACTAATTAGGAAACTAATTAATGATAATTTTTCCTTATCAGTTAATAAATACTATAAGGACAAACTAACTAATTTGAATAGGAGAAATCCAACTCAAATGTTTTCTGAGGTTAAAAAACAATTTAGACCAAATCTAGCTATAGATATAGGTATATTGAAGATAGGCCAAGAAGATGAAAATTTATTAAGATATGTGGGTATAAATCCTCTCCATACGGAGAGGGATAATTTACATTTCATTATAAGGGAGCAGGCACACATTTTAGACTTAATAGGAGCGTCTCTTGAAAAGACTCACTCTTTTAAAGAGATTGACTATAACAATGAATTACATGTTGAAGTTGACAATTGCTTCACCAGATTTTTAGAAACAAAATCTGAATATGAGAGCAATAGATCATCTTATACAATCTTCAGTGAGGATAAGAGGGCAAATCGAATAAGGGATTCACAGTCTGATGATTTTTTTATAACGGAGGAGAACATTTTTTATATTTTTAGAAAACTAAGAAATAAATTATCGTCAGGTGTCGATACTATTCCAAATATAATATTGAAAAATATTCCGGATGAATTAATCCTTGAATATTGTACATTATTCAATAACATGCTTAACAACTCGTATTTCCCTCGAGCATGGAAATTGGCGAAAGTGGTTGTGTTACCCAAAGGAGACAAAGATACCAGCAATCCGAAGAATTTGAGAGCTATAAGTTTACTACCGAACATGAAAAATAATTTAACGAATGATAATCAATTCGGGTTCAAGTATAAGCACTCTACAATACATGGAATTCACCAACTAATTTCCAATATCAATTGGAATTTAAATAAGTCTCTTTGTACAGGGGCATGTCTTGTTGACTTTGAAAAAGCTTTTGATAACATTTGGATTCCTGGTCTTATATACAAACTTTTGAAATACAAATTTCCAATTCAATTGGTGTTTTTGATTCATAATATGCTCAGTAATAAATCGTTTATTGTTTGCAATAAAAATGAGATGAGTCGAAAGAAATTTATCATAGTTAATGGGTTACAACAAGGGACAGTTAACGCACCTATACTTTTTAATATATTTATTTTTGAACTTTTACATAGTATCAGTAATATTATTGGGTTTGCAGATGATATTATAGTATATCATGCTGATGACAGAATTGATAAAATAAATAAAAATTTACAAAATTACTTCAATATTATAGAAAAGTATGCTGTTGATTGGCAAATGAAGATAAATGTAAACAAATGCGAAACTATACTTTTCCGTCCTCCTGTGGGGAAGTGTAACCATAATTTAAGACGAAACTGGAAATCCTTTGGTGTAAAATCTAGTGACAATGTTAGTATCCCAAATAGGCAAACGGTTAAATATCTGGGAATTAACTTAGACAAGTTCTTATACTTTAATGAACATATTAGTTTACAAATAATGAAAGCAAGAAAGGCTTTTTTCATGTACAAAAGGCTTTTCTTTTCTAAACACATCAAACCGGAGATTAAGCTTCTCCTTTATCAGACGCTAATTCGTCCTGTTTTGACATATGGTTGCCAAATTTGGTTTAATGTTTCACCATCATATATGGAGAAACTACGTAAATTTGAAAGAAAATGCCTCCGAGCTTGCACTGCGTTATGCAGGTCATCTAATAGTAATTACACGAAATATATAAGTAATCAGAAACTTTATAATGCGTCCAAAATTAGCAGAATTGACAATTTTATTATACACCTAATTAGAAACCACGCTAGAAAAAGCTCCGACTGCTATGAGAACAATTTAATTATGGCTCCATATTATGTCAATGATGATTACATAATATTAACGTTGCAAAATGGCTATGTACCACCCGAAGCCTTCGTATATCTCGATAGAGAAGGCTTTATACAGGATGAAACAGGCATACCTATATTTTTTCATATATATAGAAGGGCCAATACAAAAGCTGTCACTAGCAATCAACTTACAACTGAGAATAAGAGATTCGATACTAGCTTTTTTCGCGAGGATAGAAATATTCTTCCAAATTTGGATATTAGTAAATACTGGTGGCTGAATTAGGTACCGGAGTTGCTTTTCTTTTTATTTTACTTGACTTTTTCTTTATCGTGTTCAATAGAAAAGTAAGGTTTTTCAAAAATTTTCTTTACATTAAAACTATTATTAATACAGATAATACTTACTATGTATATAATTTGTACAGAGATCATAATTAGATTTAAAAATGTATATAATGTATATATCGTTATGCTGTTAAGAAATATACTAGAGAGCTCGATTATGGGACAGTGTATAGTAATAAGTTATATAAACTATTGTTTTGTTTATTTCTAGTTTAACTATAAAAAATTATTGAAATAAACGTTTTTTAAAAAAAAAAAAAAAAAAAAAAAAAAAAAAAAACAACAGAATGTTATATATCTCGGAAACTATGTAAGATATAGCAAGATGGAACGCAAATCGTTACTCCGTACTATGTAAGTACTTTATATTAACTACCTATATTCCGGGTAATATATATGGACCTGTCTTTGGTCAAATCCGGAAAGACTTTTTTATCAGAAGTATTCTGTTAATTTAGCTTAAAAATTCTGTTGATTTTGATAAATTCTTAGTTAATTTAACTACAACTATCAACGAAAATTTAGTTCTTCTTAAATTTAGGTCACCTAAATTCAGCAGACTGTGATTCTCAACTTAATTGAAAATTCTGCTAAATTTTCAACTATTTGTATGGTCTTTTTTTATGAGTGTAGAGATATTATAAACAGTGTATTCCAATAATGAATCTTTGCCGAATAGTTCTAATATTTATTTTCATATAAATTTGATATAAATGTACACTGTACTTTAGATATAGACGAAATTAAACTGAACCGTAATAATTTTAGGTTGAAAACTCATCTTCAATTAATATAAGCAGTCGTGTCTGACATTTTAAACTAGATTTTTCTCAATTTTTTGAAAATACAGATTTTTACGCTATTGCCTTTAAGCCGAATAATTCTGCTATTATTCGCTATTTGGTCGAATACCTAATAGTACCCGAATATTCGTGACATCTCTAGTAATAACGTATGCAGTTGTTTAACGTATTTTGTGTTGAATACATGTCATTGACAAATATTATTTTTAGTCATTTTACAAATATGAATCTATGACGCCTAAAAAATCAAGGACTCTACTCTAACAATTTAGCTCCGAAGAGTTTTAACAGCATAAGATGTTTCCGTTTTGTAGAAAAATTTATGTTTCTCCGATTTTTGTACTATAATTTATGTTTCACAATTTTTAAAGTGCACTTTTACGTATATTGCTCGATTTATTGGAGCCACTTGCATCAAAAAAGAGTTATATTGAGAAAGAGGTTAATTTTTTTTTGTTCATTTTTCTCTTAAAATACATACGTAATACTTTTGCGCAAGTGTGCGGCAGAGGGAGCTAAAGTTGTTCTTGTGAACAAAAATCCAAATCTTTTTTAGGTTAACTCCGAAATGTTAACTCCGGATAAATTATGTTGATATGGCCATTTGTAATCACGACATCTAAGTTTATTAAAAAATATTCAAAGCCTTATAAATTTCTATATAATTTTATATAGAACAGCAAATGGCTTTATCAAAAATTATAAACAAAATATTTGTATCATAGGTTCACATGTAGTTACATATATTTATATAAACATTTATGTTGAATCATATACAAGACCATATAAAGGGTCCGCCAAATAACTTTTTTTTTGAACTCCTGAACCAATTGGACTTTCTATGGCGTCATACCAAGGTCTTTATGCAAAATTCGTCTCAATGATGTCTCCGAAATGTTCAATTGTTGAGAACGACGGTGAATTGATGTTGATGGCGCTTCACGCACACTTTCTGCCACAGCAGCAATATTCTCGGGTGTACGCACTGTTTTTGGCTTTTCACGCTTTGGTTTTTTTTTTTTTTTTTTTTTTTTTTAAAAAGAGAGGCAACACTCAGGAAATACTTCCTATATTTAGTGTGTTGCTTTCTTTGGAAAGGTATAGTATAGTGATGAAAGGTGGGGAAAGATGAAGGGCTTCAGACATGGCAACACTGTAATTGCGCGAAATGATAAGTCTTAGAACAGTTGTTGCTCGCCACCTGATGGAGAGTTGGCGAACTTATTGAAGCTTTTGGTTCATAGCCCTGATTCAATATTTTACTTCGGTGGGGTTAATTGCTATGGGAACACCGAAGGTGGGCATTGCGATACGTATGAGGGATAGAAAAAACTCATACATATTATTTTGATGTTGCCGGCACCGGGGATTGAACCCGGGACCTTCTGTGTAAAGTCCAACGCGCTAACCATTACACCACAACGCCCACAAGGATGCCAGTTTCTTTCACTTTTTTCACAAAATAACTAACATACGGACCATATTCGTTCAGCGGAAGGATTAAACTAATTATCTGTCAAATCAGACATGAGCTAAGTGTTACCATTCACGAAATAAGCACTAGTTGAAAAAAAAAACGTTAGATGGCGCAGCTGCCGTTATAATGAAAAGGAAGTATTGGCCAAACAAATAACCATGATTATAATTGATAATTGAATTACTTTTTTAAAGGTCTGGGTACACTTTGTGACCGACAAGGTCTACTCTATATACTATTTACAACCAAATCGTGCGTGTTCACTGCATGTGTAGTTTTTTTTCGTTGTTTTGTTGCATATGTACGTTGCGTATGTACGTAAAACTTTAACGCACTTTTTTCTAACTGTGCCAGTAGGAGGGGTAATCATTTTAATAAAATTTTGTAATTTTTATTAATATCACTTTTAAGAAATAAACGATATTCACAAAGTGCACAACATGTGGTTGTGTTGCTGGGGTAAGTTATTAATGTCTTAAAAATATAAAAATATTTAAAATTACTTGTAAGAAAAGTGTTGCTGTTGCTGAACACAACGTGGCTCTAGAGGAGAATTTGTACATCAAGATTGTACTTTTTTAAATTTGGAATTTGTCAACATACTCGGCATGGGTTGCCACTTTAAGTGGAATATTGTAAAGTTAATTTTTCATAGTGATAAGGTTTATCTAATTTCATTTATGTAAATAGAGAGGCATTTTTTTCTCTCGACTTTCGATTTCATCAAGTATTTGTAGGATTATTGAACCACTACACTCAAAAAAAAAATAAGTTAATAGAAAAATTATCAAAATGTCTTGTAAATCAGGTATACTATTTTTCAACAATTTTTTGCTGAAATTGTGTGTTTCAGCTAAAATTTTAGTTATACTTATTCAGCACTCAACAGTTTTGAACTAATGTTTTACTAATATTTTACTATGGTTTTATTAATTTATATTGCTAAAAAAAAAATTGTGCTGACAAGCACATTAATAGTGTGGACGACAACCAGATTGAAAGATATACGCAGAATCAAGTAGATGTCGCTGTATGTCAAGATGTAGTAGAGACGATTAAAATTATACTAAAAAGTACAACTCTTGTAAGGCATACAAAAAAAAATCAATCATGGAAGATTTTTGAATTTGTTTTGCACACAAAAGATAACAACGAGAATACATATGCGGATTAAAAACTTTAATTTTGTGTTGTCATCGGCTTGTCAAAGTAATTGTCTCTTAATCAACTTAGATATAATAAAATATTTAAATTTAATAAACATTAAAAGTGATTATTTATGTAGTGTGGTCAAATTGCAAACAAATATATATTCAGGTAGACAGAGTGGTTGTATATGTCATATTTTGTTATATTTCGTTTCTAGAATTATCCTTTAAAGATGCCATTATTTAGATGTATGTAGTTAAGAGATAATTTTGTATATGTTATAAATAATTATTTATATATATTAACAGATATTAAATTAATTCATGTCGTCAATGTGAGAGTATGGACATTTTTATATTTGGTAAAGTTTCGTAAATTATTTTTAAAAGAATCACAAAAAATGTTTCAGCTTTTTAGAATATAAATTAACTAAGACATAAATTTTCAACAATTTGTTTGAGTTTTTTTCAGTCTACTATTATTCAGCAAAAATTTGATTAGGTTTTAGCAAGAATTTTTTAATTTTTAATCAACTAAGTGAAAGCAAAACTTTTGCTGAATCTACTAAAATTTTGTGAAAGGCGTGGTAGAGAAGAATGAGTGTATTTTCTAAAAATCATAACTACTTGTGAATTTTCAATTTTTCTGAATCAGACTTGTTGCTGAAAATCCACGAGCTGATTTTTGTTGGCATTAGCAATTTTTTTGCAAGCATTATCCTGACTAAATTTTTTTTCTGACTTCCCTGACTTTTTTTTTTTTTGAGTTAAGGACTAAAACTTAAGTAGCTAACATTTCAGACACAGTGTGTGAATTTTATCCGGAATAGTAATGAAAGCTTGCACATAATCAATGAAGTTCTGCTGTAGATCGTCCATAGTAAATTTCATAGAAAATTTAATTAAGGTTGGTTAACGAAATGAATATCGGTTAGGGTAGTACTGATTTTTGTTGATGCAGTACTATATAATATTGGGTGCGAAAATCGCAGATTTAAAAATTTATAAATATTTTTCCAATAATATTCTTAAAAATTAATATTTTGGAAATTTTCGTTATTTTTCCTATAATCAGCACGTAAACATTCGCTGTTTTATTTCTCGTCTGTCGCAAAACTTACAAGTAAAAAATGTTCGGGACACACTAATTTCAAGCTTGTTTTATTCGGATCATTAAAATTTACTGCAATTTTATGTTATTTGGCTGGAATTAAGAAGGCAATGCTTTTCTATACGTAATTTGACACTTGGAAGTGGCAAAAAAAGCAGCATGTTATAAAATATTTAAGCTTGTTTTTAATTTTAGAATTACAAGACATTTAAACACTAACCATTAAACCATATGTAAGGTAAATATTTTTACATCACGATAAATATTTATACTGAAAATTTATTATTTTATAACTTTAGATTGGTCTTCTAATTGAATTTATAACTTTTAAACCAAGTAAAAAAAAAAATTTATGGGGCAACATCAAATTATATATAAATTAGATATGCGATGATATCAAATTTGATACGAAAAATTAGAATATATAATTGTATATAAAATACATAAAATTTAATCGAATTCGGTAGAATCGTATCGAATTATATTGAATTCGATGCAATAAGATACAAATGTGTACAATTTGATGTATATTAGATAAGATTTCTTCCGAATTTTGTCCCCATACAAATATTTGGGTATTATATATAATAGTATCGAATTAGATATAATTTATTATTTTGGATAAGAGTTAATAAAAACAGTTCTAAGTTTTTCCTCACAATTTGAAACGATTATTTTTAAATTTACCTCGTTTGTGTGATAATTAGTGATGTCACAAATAGTGAATTCGAATACTGAATCTTTGCCGAATAGTTTCTACATTCATTTTCATATAAATTTGATATAAAAGTACACTGTACAAAATTAAACGAAACCGTAATACTTTTTATATTGAAAACTCAGCCGTGTTTGACATTTTAAAGAGAAAAGTTTTATGAAAAACTAGATTTTTTTCAATTTTAAGATAAAAAATACCGCTTTTTAAGCTATTTTCTTTTAACCAAATAATTTTGCAGAATAGTAATATAATTCGCTATTCGGCAAAATGGTCAAAACATGCAAAATATGATAAATACCGAATATTAACCGAATATTCGTGACATCTCTCAACGTATTTTGTGTTGAATACATGTAGTTTTATATATATTAATGCCTAAAGTCACGTAGAAAATAATGTTGATATGGCAGCGCATATAACTGACTGCGTCTTTATAACGGGCCATATATAATCAGATCTGAGATTATTAAAAAATATTCAAAGCGTGGGGCCTTATAATTTTGTATGGAACAATATATGATGTTATCAAAAATTATAAAAAAAATATATTATTATTATTATTGGTTCATATCGCACACTTAGTTCAAAAGTGACTCAACTCGAAATTTTTAATTTTCAGAAATCGAAAAAAAAAATATATATATATACTCAACAACGTGCACACAGAGAAAAAAAGTGCCAACCGTATTTAAAAGTGTATATTAATGGGAACAACTAATAAATTCAGTTAGTACAACGATCTTTGCATTAGAATATTGAAAATTTTGTTAGTTGCAACTAAAATTTAGCTGAATTAGCCGAACTTTGTTGTGAAAACTAATGCTCAGTTGTCTGAAAGTCGTAATAACTGAATTTGAGTCGTACTAACAGAATTTCAGTTGGCAAATAGCTACATTTTTCTCTGTGTGTGGCGACTTGAAACTTAAAACATATGTTTATAATATGTTTTTTTAAACTACTGTAGTCAGGTCAGTTAATTTTGGAACTCAGAATTCCAAAAATTGAGTCTTGAGTTTTGTACATAGTAATAACAATTACATATATATTTAAGAATCTTTCAGCAACTTTTACATTTTTCAAAAGTTACATATACGCAATAAGAATTCTTTGACGACACTTCTAATAAATACTTCTTCCGTAACTTACTGTTCACTTAGTTCAAAAGTGACTCAACTCAAAATTTTTAATTTTTCAGAAATCGAAAAAAATATTTGCAACTCTATACCAATTGAAACATAAAGAAAGACATAACTGTTTTTTAGCAACAGTTAACAACAACAAAATACACTGATATTTTTTTTATAGATAAACAAGTGTATTGTGCATAGTTTAAGCACATAAAATTAAAATTTTGAGTTGAGTCACTTTTGAACGAGGTGAGCGATATAATTATATGAACATTTATGTTGAATTATATGCGAGCCCATATATGTATAACTCTATATTGTATGTGTAGAAATTTATAATTCGGTGTATTAAGTACAATTATATACAGTACCATATAAAATAATATATTGCTATATATACAAACATATAGAAATTTTTGAAACAAAACAAAGCTATATACAATTTGATACGAATATTTATGCTGTAATATAAATGTTTATATGACTATATAAATATTTATATTGAAACATTTATTTGTATAAAGTCGTATCTGAACATATATAAACTTTTTTACTTGAGAATTCATGTCTTTTTCATATCTAGCGAACAGGAGTTTGAAAAAAGTGTATTGAGCAAAAATTCAAGTTTATAATATTAATAAATTTTTTAAATTCTTCCCCAACTACGTGAATAGCCAAACTACCGTATGTACAAAAATACATCATAGCTGCGCCAACTTACAAAATCTGGGAAATAGTGGAAATTAGATTACATATGATTTTCTAACAATTGTGAATTGTTGTGGTGTTTGTCTTAGCTATCTTCTGCAATTACAATTAAATGTAAAATCGACCCCGTGTAATTGAAACTGGTTTTAAGCCACAGCAAAAATCGACCTTACTTTAGATCAAGTGGTTAAAGCGCCTGTCTAAAGTGTAGTGCGAAGTGCATGTGGCAAAGAAAGCAGGTTCAAGCCACGGTCAGGATTGCATTTAATAAATAAACATTTCATATAGATGCAATCAAACAATAAAAACCATAACAAATAATTACAGTATTGTCAAAAAGGATTACTGATGAAGGTTGTGTTACCAGAAACTGCGCAGTCTAATTCAATAAAAAATTTACAATGTAGTTATGATTTTTAGAAAAGTATGCTTAATTTTTTATATCCTTAATAAATAGTCCAACTCAGCGAAATTTCCATTTTTTTTGTATTACTGCTATAAAAAATTTTGTTTGCCCAAAACCTACTCGCAAGCAAAACCACGCATTACCTAATAATGACTAAAGTAATATATTGCCATCTACGTATAACCTTTCTTAATTGATGAATGTTACAGGCGATGATCTAAATGTGGTGTTTGGACTCATTACCTTGTAGGGGTAAAGTATCTGCCTACTTATTTGGTTACTGGGTCGGAAAAAGTAATGTGTCTTTAAAGAGATTTCCAGCCCCTCAGCGGTTTACTATTTTTCCAAATCGAAAATTTTATATTTCTTCTGTACACTACTGTTCAGTACTGTGCCCTGTTCCCTTAAGTTGACCTTTCGTGTTTTTTTCGTGCTGTTGCATGCATATGTCAAAACTGTCAACTGTCATCGATTTTAATTTCCACACACGTTTTTCTTGGTTTTATTGTGCGTAGCACAGTGGGGTATTTGAAAAAAATAATGGTAATAAATATAGAACGTCTAAACAACTGATCTGATCGATACGAATCAAATTGGAAATTGTAAAAGGGGTGTTAATCTTTTGTAATATTGTGATTGGGTTACCCTGTTTTAGTACAGGGTGTACTTACAGGTGGTCAAAGTTGACTACATCGTGAATACAAAATCTTTTAGAGGGTACAACTTTTGTAAATGTGGTCCGATTTCTAAAATTTTATAAATTTTTTGTGTTTAGTAATGTATAGTTTTATGTTATCTCCTCGTTTTTCGGTCATGCGTTTTTTGGTTTATCTACCAAAAAATTTTTATTATTTAACCGATTTAAAAACAAAAAATCATCCGTGTAAATAAAACTATACGATAAAAGAAATAGCAAATTTTTTTAAATTAGCTTTTATAGTTTAGTCGTAAAAAATCCTTAAAGTTAAAAATTTTTTAAATGTATGAAAACTTGTAAAAAAAAACTACATTCTTTTTTTACAATTTTCTTGCAACATTGTTAAAGAACCATTACAAATTTTAATATTTTCTGAAAGATTGGGCTTTGAAAAAAATTTTAAATGTAATTTTACTAGCTTTTGGACATGCACTCTACGTCGAAAATGACAACTTTTGACAAAAATAAATTACTTTTAGAGTGTGGTAAAAAACTGTATACTGATTTCAGATTTTTTTTTTTTGTTTCCGGAATATCAAACAGAGTCTTCGAAATATTTGGTGTGAATATCTTGACATTTTCGGCTTATAACGAAAGTCAGGACGTAAGATTTTGTAAAAAATTACAAATTTTGAAGATAAAAATTTTTGATCCCAAAAAAATAAAAACATATTTTAGTTTGATTTTTTAACTGATATTATCGTACCACTAGATAAATAAATTATGTAGTACGAATTTGAGAAAAATCGGAAAACTTAAACCTTGGTGAACTGCGGCCAAAGTTTCCGAGTTCTGAAAATTTTTTACAATTCTCTTAACAAATAAATGTTGTGTGACACATCATTTTTAACTAGTTTTAGCATGCTGAACACGACTCTCGACTTTCATTAGATACTAGGCAAGATCTTCATTAGATACTAGGCAAGATCTTCTTCAGACAAATCGAATAATGTCAACGACTTGCGATCAACTGCTTAATTTTCAAAAACTTTTTAATTTTGAAGAATTTTTGGTCGCAGGTTGCAACAGGTAAAATCGGGTTATATATGAAGAAGCAAAAATAAAACGTTATGATTTGAAAGTACAAAATATTTCACTTTCGTACAGATTCTGTGACATGCCAGCATAAGTGGTTTTTAAGTTTATAAAATTATTTATAATGTTTAAAAAATTAATAAAATAATTTAAAAAATATTTTTCTTCTAACAATGCATAGATATTGAAAGCTTTGAAAAAATCAATGCGTATTTTTACTTATTTTTCGTTTATTTTAATTTTTTTAGGTCTTTGACATATACGAGGGCTGTCCCAAAATTAGCCTAACTAACAAAGAAAACACAACAAATTCGGTAAAAATGTTTCTTTATTTCTCAACATAATCTCTTTTTTAGTTCGATACACTTTTCCAGCGATATTCAACAGCTTCGATACCCTGTTTATAGTAAGAACTATCTACCAGACGAAAAAAGTTCGGATTTAATAAGTTCACTTATCTCAGTAGAACACTTCCAATGGTAGTATCGATAGAAAAATGACACACAACCCACGGTCCGACGTTGCTCCAAATAATTAATAGAACTGTCATTAATGAGCGCCCACGCCCGACTTTACACACCGTCCAGAAGCTAAAAAAAGACTTTAAACCATACCAATCATTATTTTATAGTCGTATAGAAAGGAGCACCATCCCCAGGAGTAGAATCTAGCTCGGCTTTAATATTGGTTGGACTGAGACATTTCAAATGAAAGTATTGAATTTCATAACGGTGATCAATTTTTCCATGTTTACAAATGGCTCAAAAAAAATACTAAACAACGTGGCGAGTTGAAACTTAAAACATATGTTTTATAATATGTTTTTTTTAAACTACTGTAGTCAGGTCAGTTACTTTTGGAACGACCCTCGTAACTAGGAAACTGGCATAATCACTCAGAATTTCAAAAATTGAGTCTTGAGTTTTGTACATAATAATAACAATTACATATATATTTAAGAATCTTTCAGCAACTTTTACATTTTTCAAAAGTTACATATACGCAATAAGAATTCTTTGACGACACTTCTAATAAATACTTCTTCCGTAACTTACTGTTCCCCATAAACGTTTCGATTGTTTTATAATTTTTTTATTTAGACATAAAAATTAGTTTTGCCTTGAAAATTATTTTTAGAAAATTAACCCTACTAAATTCCCACTCATAGACAAATATTATTTTGCAGCTAAACGTTTTCGTTTCGATATCTGATTATGTACATATGTATTATACAGTGCAGTGCAAAACAATTGGTAATATCAATTAAATAGCTAATGAATTAGTTTGTGAGGGCACAGAGAAAAATAGGGTTGCCATTTATTGGCGATTTTTATTTTGTTAGAATAAACGATCAAATAATTGTTGATCGAACGATCAAATGCTTAATTTTTAAAAATTATTCGAATAATTGAAAGAATAACGAATAAAAATAATTTTAAAGTATTTTACCCCTATCATCTCAAAATTTTATGAATTTTGGCATAAATTTGAATACTACAACTATATCAATTCTCAAATGCAACCATTTTAGACTATAGTAAGGCCAAAATATCTCTCAATCATACGCCATTTGGCAGTGTTATCTAGCGATGAAAAAATAAAGTTTTGA
This sequence comes from Delia radicum, assembly GCA_021234595.1. Classification (NCBI taxonomy): domain Eukaryota; kingdom Metazoa; phylum Arthropoda; class Insecta; order Diptera; family Anthomyiidae; genus Delia; species Delia radicum. The sequence continues at coordinate 3,382,010 of CM037854.1, forward strand.
AAATCGTTAAAAAGTTAAGTGTATATGGGTTTATGTCAAAGATTTTTAAATCCTTTGAAACTGATAATATTTTCAAATAACTTTCGCAATTTTTCTATTTTAGAATAGCGAATTTCATGTTTGGATTAACAACACCTTTTACTGGTCGAAAAGTTTTAGAGTCTATGTTTCAAAACTGTTATCGTTACACAAAGTTGAACAATTTAAAAAAAATTGTTTGTAACGAGCTAATTTTGTTTTTTGTACCGGGCTCTGACGCCCCTTCATGGAATACAAATTTAAAAAGAGTCCCAAGAAACAACTTTACGGACTGTCCGTTACAAACGGATTCATGAATCCGGCATTGACGGTACGAAAACGGACCGGAATTGACGTATCCGTCGAAGCTTGTACGAAAACGGACCATTAACGTACAGTAAAATTGGATTACTCAAATTTTCGAAAATTATCCGTTTTAACTCCGTTTTGCTGTATCCGTTTCAGTGCCGTTTTAACCGGACTACACCGATTTTCATCAGTTAAAACTCCGTTACAACCGTTATCGTTTTTTCTTCCGGTATTACCGGAGTGTGTTTTGTCTAAAAAAAATCAAACAGTTTTATTTATTAATAATATTAAATACTAATAAAATCTATATATATAAAAAGAAGTGCACATTTTGATTGTCACTCCATAACTCGAGAACGGCTGCAGAAAATAAAAAATGGCTGAATACGTTTTGTAGAACATGCAATGAGGATGGTTTTAAAAAAATTCTTTAAAAATATTTTTGTTTGGTCCAGATGTGGTGATTTTTCTGAACATTAGTCATTTTCATATATATATATATAAAGAAGTTTACATTTTGATTGTCACTCGAGAACGGCTGCATAAAATAAAAAATGACTGAATACGTACTTAAGATTTTTAGTGGTAATTTTTTTTGGTTATTTTTAAATGTACCACTTTTTTAACATATAATTGTATTTCAGATGTTTTTGCAATTAAATAAAGAGACGCAGATCTCATGAAAATTTTAATGATGAAGATGTTAAACAACACCAGAGATGAAATGAAAAAAAAATCAAAATTGAAGATTATGTTAAAACCACATCCTTTTATTGATTTTTATTGGATTTTTATGTGGTTTCATATTGTTTTTTAATAATGTAATTCATATCTTTATAAATGAAAAAATTTAAAAATAAAACCAAACTTTTGTTTAAAATTAAAAAAAGGAGAAACAATTTATATAAAATAAATAAAAAAAAATAAATATGGACCATTAAAAAAAAAAAAACGGTACGAATACGGACCATATTCGGACCGTATACGGTATATTAAAAACGGAGTCCACTCCGTTTTTTAAATAAATGACGGACAGTTTACGGTACGTTTTGAACGTACACTCAATGTGTACACTCCGTTTTATATACAGCATGACGATACGAAAACGGTCCGTTTTAGCGTGCTTTATACTGTTTCGAATCCGTATTCGATGGGCCTTTTATTCCGTTTTCCGGTCCGTATACTGATCCGGAAAACGGTAGGAAACGGACTTCGGATCCGTATATGCTGTACCGAAAACGGCACATAAACGGACCGGATTGTTTGCTGGGGGTAGTTCGTAAATGTTATAATTATACACAGTTGGAGGTATGTTTCGTTGTTCTGACCTTAACAGATAAAGAGTACGACCGTCACAAAAGTTTTAAAACATGTACGTGAATTTTGTTCAAAATGCAGGTTTTTCCATGGCACATTCGATATTTAGTTTTATTTATTTATTTTATTTTCATATTAAATCGTTTATTTTCATGTAAAATCGTGCGCTAAATCCGAAAATGAAGTTCAAAAGTAGAACACTTTTTAAGATATTGCTAAATTTTAAAATTTTCCATTTAAAAAAAAAAGTGGTTTTTAAAGAAATTTAGAAGAAAAAGTCTGATCTATTACTAAGAGAATAAAATTAGTTGAAAATTGTAGACGCTACATGCCAGTGATGCCAACTTGATGCTTTTAGCACTATTTATGGTGCTTTTCAATTACCCAAAACGCGGAAATTTTACTCTTGGTGCCAAATTGTAAAAAGCACTAAGTTGGTGCTTTTGCAATATTTCGTTGGTGCCTTCCGTGCTTTTTGGCCATCGTTGTTTATTACTCCCAAATTGTAGTGAAAAAGCCTAAGCAATTTACAAAGAATCGTATATTTTGGCCGAGAAATGTTTAAAATGTGACACTTTACATTATAAAACTTTATGAGTTGTTTGATTTTAGTGGTTATTACAAGTTTATTCGCAAACTTTTTTCGTATTTATTAAAATTAGTCGTGTGTAAGTTGATTAAATTCTAGAACTTTTCAAAAAAATATCAGAAAATTTTGTTCTAATGATGAAAAAATTGCCATTTGCTTTTTTTGCGCTTTTTTCAAACGAAAAATACGGCTTTTTACGCATTTTATGATTTGTATTGCGCTTTTTACTACCAAAAAGTTGGCAACACTGCTACATGCATTAAAAATGTCGATACATCGATAAATAGCTTTTAATGAGAAAATCGGAATTTAAAATATTGTATAGAGAATTGATAAAGCATTTAATTAGCTTT
>CM037854.1:3384695-3421168 GCA_021234595.1 Delia radicum
ACGTCGCATATACCGTCATATTCAAAATGGCATAATCTCATATAACATTGTTTTGAATGAATGTACAAACCATCAAGCGGTGATCATGTTTCCTTGTTCTAACTGATATACAGACATTGAACTTAACTAATAGTGAAGCATTCTATTGTATTGTATGGTATTTTATGTTACGTTATTATATTGACCTAATTATTATATTATGCTAAGTAGACAATAATTTTACTTTAATTTTACTATATAAACCTGTAACTTTCACTTGAATAAAATATATTGAAATCTATAACCAAATTGAACTCGCCTATTTCCTTAAATGTTAAATGGCGAATATCTATCGCTTATAACTAATTTATTAGCTACATGGCGACCGTGACAGTGTTCACATCAGAACAGTCACGTAATAATAACCAGGGTCCGAAACCGTTATCTATCGAGGAGTACCGGAGACGGACTCAAGGAAGACCAAAAGAGGACACCCCAAAAATTCCAGCCACCAACAAGCCAAGAGAAGAGGAGGATATCTTGTGGGGAAAAGAAGAAAAATAGCCCAGCTGAAGAAGAGACTAATCAGAAGCAACCCACCACCTTCATGGGACGTATCCACCAGGTTATGGAACAAAATAGAAAGAACTGGAGAAGGAGATAAAAATATATAAATTTTCCAAAAACTTAATGAAAACCTTATAATAGAGGTAAAATATAAAGTAATTTTAACAGAGTGCTAACCTGGTTATGCACCGGTAGGGACGGAGGCGATTTCGCCCGTGTCCGACACAATTTTTTTTTTCTTTTCTTCTTGTGTAATGGCAACGGTCATGATGATAATTATACTAAATAAATGAATAGTAAATACAAGTAACAATTATGTTAAGTTAATAAAAATTACTACAAATAAAAATTAAAAATAAAAACTATTTAAATTTAAAAATTTTCAAAAAATAAAAAATATTTTATATTAAATAAATGAAAATTAATAAAAATTATTTAAGAGTTAAAAAAAATACTCAAAATTTTCTTTATTGGTTGCACCTGTCTTGAATTAAAAACATAAATTCAAATCAGCTTTTTTTTATACATTTTCGCTCTTAAAAATCATTTTGCATTAAAACTCATAAATTAAAATTGAAATGGGTAATCAAGAGGCAAAGCTAACAAACCCTAAGGCTAATGTTGTAAATGAAGTATTGTTGAAACAAAAGAATAATGGTTGGGAACAAAATAAAAATTTACTTGCTTATTATCACGGTTATATTAGGGATAGAAATTAGTTTTGAATTATATAAAATGCATAATAAGAGAATAAAAAAGAGATATATTGGTCAAATTAACGAAGTAGAGAGAATATATGGACACTTGGTCCGAAGTTTTGAATAAATTAAAGTCATATGAAGGGCAGATTAGAAGATCATATAAGTGTTTGAATAAGAATAGAGGAATTAGAAATGAAACTATAGAGAAACATAAGAAAGTCTTATTAGATAATTTTGAATCATTACGAAAATTTTAAGTGGGTATGAGAATAAATTAAAAATCAGATCACAATAAGAAGCAATTGCTATCTACAATAATTGTAGGGATAGAATTCTGAAAGTTTCCGCAAAACATAGCTTGCATGTGAAAATTTCACACTCACTCACAGAGGGGCGCAAAATACGAATGCAGTTCAGAGAGCGAAGATTTGTCCGAAGACGATACTGAAATTAATAAGGAATTGGAATCTGTTGAAAACGAGAACAGCGCAGATATGCCGCAAACTAGTATAGAGTTTTGCAAACCGTCACCAGGATCTTACCTGATTTCGACGGGAAACACGAAAACTTACAAAGTTTTATAGATGCCTTGAGCATTTAGAAACTATAAAGGAAACCCATGAAACATTGGCGGTAAATGTAATAAAAACCAAACTAAAAGGTACAGCCAGGAATTTAATTCTTCAGAAACAACTATACAACAAAATTATAAGTAAGTTAAGAAGCACTGTGAAGGGAGAAACAGTCGGTGTTCTCTCGGCAAAACTGATGAATATAAACAACAAAATAAAAACACAACGGCTTACGTCAAGGAAATAGAAGAGCTTACAAAAGCATTGGAAAGTGCATACATATCAGACGGTTTAACACTTGAAACAGCTGGCAAATATGCAACCCAAGTTGCTGTAAAATCTATGGCGAAAAACACTCAAAATGAGCAAGTCAAAATTATCATGCGTGCGGGACAGTTCCAGACAATGGACGAGCTTATTATGAAATATGTAGATACTTGCACGGAAACAAAAGATTCTTCGGTAATGCACTTCAGAAATCGGAGAGGACGTTCTTTTAGAGGACGTGGTCATAACAATAACCGTTGGCGTAATAATAATCAAAATAGTAACGGCAATAACACTAGTAATCGGAACTACAATGCTAATCGGGGCAGAGGCCACCGAAATTTTAATAATAACAACCGTGGTTATAATAATAATAATCACTACCGTACGAGTAATGTACGAGCTATAACTCAACAAGAACATGAAACGGAAACGGAAAACTAATTCACACCCTTGAGAATACAAAGTATGACAAAAAACGATTCAACCGTATTTTACATTTAAATTTGAATTTAAGCATTTTTGTAAAAGTCTATGATGGTGAGAACAACCAATTAACTTTGCTGGTTGATACTGGAGCAGATATATCGTTACTAAAACAGAATGGCATTAAATATGAGGGGGTAAATGAATATAATACAACAACAATTAGTGGAATAGGTGAAGGAACAATACAGTCACTGGGTACCACACATTTGAAACTTCGTATTAAAAATTACTTTGTTCCCCATGAGTTCCACATAGTACCCGAAAATTTTCCTATTCCATGCGACGGAATACTCGGTATAGACTTCATCAAACACTACAACTGTATCTTGGATTTCGGTGAAACGCAAGATTGGTTTATATTAAGACCCGGAAATGTTCGGGACGGAATTCACATCCCAATCTTACACTACAGTTCGGATGATACTATCTTGTTACCAGCTCGTTCTGAAGTTATTAGACAAATAAAGATAAACACACCTTATGAAGAAGTACTTGTTGTTAATCAAGAACCACAACCAGGAGTAATAATAGGTAATACAATAGTAAACAGTAAAAAGAGCTTTCATCAGGGTTATTAACACTAATACAGTAACAGTATCACTTAAATGTATTGATATCGTATCGGAAAATCTCGACAATTATACAATATCAGCTACACAGAAGTGTAGTGGATCCAGAAAAGTTGAAATTATGCACAAATTGTCAAAAAAGCTTTCCTGAACCATTTAAGGAACAAATGGAAAAATTATGTACAGACTACATTGATATTTTCGGATTAGATACGGAACCCATCACTTGCGAACAATTTCTATACACAAAAACTTAAACTCAAAGACAAGGAACCCGTTTATATTAAAACTACAGGATACCCCATACACACAAGATCGAAGTAGATGCACAGGTTAAAAATTTAGTAGAAGACGGCATCGTTGAACCTTCCACATCAGAGTACAATAGTCCACTACTCCTAGTACCAAAGAAATCACTACCTAATTCGGATAAGAAGAGATGGCGTTTGGTAGTAGACTATCGTCAAATAAACAAAAAACTAGTCGCTGATAAATTTCCACTACCAAGAATAGAAGATATTTTAGATCAATTAGGAAGAGCAAAATACTTTTCGTGCCTAGATTTAATGTCGGGTTTCCACCAAATTGAACTCGACGAAAAGTCAAGAGACATTACATCCTTTTCTACAAGCAACGGCTCATATCGGTTTAAAAGGCTCCCCTACGGATTAAAAATAGCTCCAAACTCTTTCAGCGGATGATGACTATAGCATTTTCAGGGTTAAACCCCTCACAAGCATTTTTGTATATGGATGATCTAGTGGTAATAGGTCGATCGGAGAGACAAATGATAAATAACTTGAAAAGCGTTTTTGATCTATGCAGAAAATATAATCTAAAGTTGCATCCTGAAAAATGTTCATTCTTTAGACATGAAGTAACTTTTCTTGGGCATAAATGTACAGATAAGGGCATTCTGCGGATGATGGAAAATACGAAGCAATTAGGAAATATCCAGTTCCAACTGACGCAAATAGTGCAAGACGATTTATTGCGTTTTGTAATTACTACCGAAGGTTTATTAAGAACTTCTCTCTTCATTCACGCCACATTACGCGTCTGTGCAAGAAAAACGTACCATTCGAGTGGACAGAAGAATGTAATAACGCATTTCTTTACTTAAAGAAAGCATTAATGCTACCAACCCTTCTACAATATCCAAACTTTGATAAGGAATTTTGTATAACAACTGACGCCAGTAAGCACGCTTGCGGAGCGGTATTAAGTCAGGAGTACAATGGCAAACATCTACCTATAGCATATGCCTCGAAAACATTCACACAAGGAGAGAGCAACAAATCAACAATCGAGCAAGAGCTCATAGCTATCCATTGGGCCATACTACATTTCAGACCATATATCTACGGAACACGTTTTCTTGTAAAGACCGATCATAGACCTTTGTCATACCTATTCTCGATGAAAAATCCAAGTTCAAAATTAACAAGAATGCGTTTGGACTTGGAAGAGTATGATTTTACAGTTGAGTATCTCAAGGGTAAAGAAAATTACGTTGCTGATGCTTTATCAAGAATAAGCATTGAAGAATTTAAAGAATTACACAAAAATGTATTAGTAATAAATAAAGTGACCACAAGGTCCGACACCAGAAAGAACGGAAAAGTAACTAAACAAAAGCATCATGAAAATATAAAAGAAAAGCCCAATATATATGAAGTCATACAATATGATGACGTTAAAAAGCTAGTAAAGTTAATATTAACTCCAGGAAGATGCTTATTGAAGCATGGAAAATTAATATTGAAGCGAATAAATGTTGAAGATCTGTGTACTAATGGGAAATTGGACCTAGGAGGATTTTTCCTAAGGCTTGAAAAAGAAGCCGGTAAGCTGAATCTTGAAAAATTAAAAATGGCACCCGATGAAGAAATTTTTAAATTTGTATCTATAAATGAATTCAAAAGAAAGGGCAATGATTATTTGAAAAAAATTAACAGTAGCGCTACTGCCAAAGGTGACCATAATTGATGCTAAAGATGATAATAAAATAAAAGAGATATTAACTACATATCATGATAATCCAGCGGAAGGCGGCCACTGCGGGATATCAAGAACATTAGCAAAAATTAGAAGACATTACAAGTGGAGAGGTATGCCTTCACACGTGAAAAAATATATCAAAACATGCCTAAAATGTCAAAAAGCTAAGATAACAACACATACTAAGACACCAATGATACTGACAGAAACCCCAGCAACTGCATTCGACATCGTATTAGTGGATACCATTGGTCCATTACCAAAGACGGAAAATGGTAATGAGTATATTGTAACATTAATATGTGACCTAACTAAATATTTAGTGGCCATACCAATATCGAACAAGAGTGCAAGCACAGTTGCAAAGGCTATATTTGAGTATTTTATACTATGCTACGGTCCAATGAAGACGTTCATATCGGATATGGGAACAGAGTATAAGAACTCAATAATAACGGATTTGTGTAAATATATGAAAATCAAGAATATTACCTCTACTGCATATCACCATCAGACTCTAGGTACTGTGGAACGCAGTCACCGAACTTTCAACGAATATATACGTTCATATATATCGATTAAACGAGACGATTGGGACGAATGGCTTAGATACTTTACATATTGTTTTAACACCACCCCCATCGGCAGTTCACGGTTACTGTCCATACGAGCTAATTTTTGGACGGATACCTCATGGTTTTCATTATTTTAATAGTATAGATAGAATAGATCCTATTTATAATATAGATGATTATAGTAAAAAGTGAAGTATAGGTTAGAAATTGCATACAAGAGAGCAAGATTACTACTAGATAAGGCTAAGGTTAAGCAGAAACAATTTTATGATATAAATTCAGAACAGTTAGATTTAAATTTAGGAGATTTGGTTTTATTAAGAAATGAGGTAGGACATAAGTTAGACAATAGATATGAGGGCCCGTATAAGATTATAGAAATAGGTGATAACGATAACATATTATTAGAAACTAAGGGAAATAAGAAGCAGAAGGTTCACAGGAATAGAATTAAACTTTTTAATTGAAACAAGTAATTTTTTTATCTTTCACAAAATCATTATTTCTCACATAATACACAAAAAAAAAAAAAGATGAGTTAAAAACATATATCATTAAACAACGATAAGTTTGGTGCACCAATATATAAAAAGTAAAATAATAAAATAACCAATATATAAAAAGTAAAATAATAAAAATAACCAATATATAAAAAGTAAAATAATAAAAATAACCAATATATAAAAAGTAAAATAATAAAAAATAACCAATATATTAAAAAAAAAAAATAATAATAATAAAAAAAAAATATTGAAAAAAAAAAAATAATATTTTCAAGATGATATGTAATCTGTCATTGAATTTAGACCAAGGTAACAATGAGTAAAGAATATTCATATGCTTAATAGCGTATGAACATTCTTCCAGAAAATGGAGGTGTAGCGGATATGACAGTCGCATATACCGTCATATTCATAAATGGCATAATCTCATATAACATTGTTTTGAATGAATGTACAAACCATCAAGCGGGTGATCATGTTTCCTTGTTCTAACTGATATACAGACATTGAACTTAACTAATAGTGAAGCATTCTATTGTATTGTATGGTATTTTATGTTACGTTATTATATTGACCTAATTATTATATTATGCTAAGTAGACAATAATTTTACTTTAATTTTACTATATAAACCTGTAACTTTCACTTGAATAAAATATATTGAAATCTATAACCAAATTGAACTCGCCTATTTCCTTAAATGTTAAATGGCGAATATCTATCGCTTATAACTAATTTATTAGCTACAGCTCCTATCAACACCTTTAAAAATTCTGTCTAGAATATAAACCGAATTAAAAAGAGTATAGAAAGGTCTCTACATAAAAAACCAAGCCGGTCTCCGACATAATAAATCCTGTACTGATCATATTGTACACTACGCATCATATTGGAGCAAATTAATGAATCCCAGCAAAATCTTCATGCCTGTTTTGTTGAATTTACTACGGCTTTCGACAGTATTTACAGGGATTCATTAGGTGTCATCAGACATAGAACCTAAGACTGGTGTTAAACAGGGATGCTTAATGAAGAAGACATACTCAACAGTAGGGTGATAACTTTTTTTGGACAACATTCTCCCCAGGGGTTTTCTAATGGCAAATATTGTATTAATAATAAAAAAATCTATTTCAGTTCAATTTGGTAAAAAAACCTTGCGCACCGACAGCGATTTCTAAAATGCCTTTAATATGTATTTTTTTAATTTTTTTTAATAACAATTTTTTTAAAATATGGTTTATACATATGTAAGTAAGCAAATTTGGAAGAAAACTATTCCATTGACTCGAAAACGGACTTTACTATTGATATCAGCATGCCTTAATTATATAGATGTGATGACAGACGTTGAGGCATCAAAAAAAGTTTTTTTTTTAACTTTGTTTGATTCAAAACTTTAACGCGTTTGGTGCGGAACCTTTTTTAACGATAGCGAAAAACTAAAAACGCAGTTCTTAATATTTGTCCATGCCCCACACGATTTTGTCTGGGGAGATTTGATATTTGCAAAAAATGCAAAAAGTTATCACCCTACTCAACAGGTCACGCCACACAAAAAATCGTGGTTAGTACATCACGAAGAACTAACATATGTAAATGATATCGTTTTACTGTCAACAAGAATATCAGACATGGAAACTAAACTAAACCGCTTAAGCAAAAATGCCAAGGAGTATTTCCTTCGAATTAAATCCTTTGCGCTGACAGCAGCCTTAACCAGGAAACTAGAGACCTTCACGAACCGCTGTCTTCGAAAAATTTTGAAAATTTGGTGGCCCCAAACATTCTCCAACCAAAAACTTCTTGCCACAACAAATCAAATACCAATCGGTCTTGAAATCAAAAGACAAAAACGTTGATGGTTAGCCCATACCCTTAGGAAAGATGTAAAAGAAACCTGCCGAGAAACACTCTGGTGGAGTCCCCAATAATCTAGAGACCAATGACGACCAAAAACATGATGGCGGCGCAACAGCAATGCCGAAGTATTCGTAAATAAGATGAATAAATCCTTGAATGAACTGAAAAAAACTAAGAAACTTCAGATCTTTCGTTATGGTCCTACGCACCACAAGGAGTTAAAGGAAATATGGGTTCGATTCCCACCAGAGGCACTTTTCTGTTTTCGCTACAACGCGCCAAAGGCCATAGTAGCTAGTGCTCGGTTAGGGTAATAGTATATAATTTGTAATTATATGATTACACAGTGCAACACAAAAATTCCAAACAAAAAAACACTTATCCCAGCCGAAAGTACTCGATGAGAGTAGAAAAGTAATTTCTGGATTTTGCTAGATTGGTTGCCGTTCGTTTTTTATGAGCCTCTATAGTTTTTTCGCCAAATTCGATTTTGAGCACTTTTTTGCAATTTTCTTCTATTTTTCGCATGGCCATAGCTCGAAAAATACTGTGAATTTTTTTTTTTGCAGTCTTCAGCAAAGTTGTAGCTCTTGACTCGGCCAACAAAAATGCTGAATATATTAAGTCGGAAAAATTTCATCTTCATGCTCAAACCCCCAAAATGTCGAAAAAATTACCACTTTTTTCACCGATTTTTTTCCGTTTTTCGACTACAGCTCTTGAACTATTGAAAATTTTACCAAACAATCAAGGGAAGAAATGTAGCCTATAAACGACCACTCCTTGACAAACATTTTTGTAATTTTTTTTTTTTATTTTAATTTTTTATATACGAAACAACAAAATAAATGCGTATTTGTCAAAATCGTTGTTGTTATTTTTTTTAACGAAAGAACAAAGTAAATGTATATACTAATGTTTGTCAAGTTGTTGTTACATGTTGGACTTTGGAGTAGAAGTTGTTGATATTTTTGATTTTGTTTTGTTTGTACCGTTTGTCAGAAAACGCATATGGTAAATTTTTGATTTTTGGATCTACAATAAAATTAATTACGTCATTCTACTTTTTTATATAACTGATTGAAGTGAGTGATTGAAAATGGAAAGATGCTCGAAATTAGATAGTTTCTGTTACGTTTGTGGTAAACTAGAGCCAAAACATGGAAAAAAAGAACGAAAAACTTTATTTTCTAATGATTTTAAACTCGCATATAAACACTATTTCGGTGAAGAGGATACAAGTGGTCACGAACATACGCCAAATACGGTGTGTTCATTATGCTTTGGCAATCTGTTGGGGTGGTTACATCAAAGAAATGTATGTTTACGGTATGCCAAGCCAATGCTGTGGGTAAGAAATACGTCCGGGGTACATGATCCCAAAAAGTGCTACGCTTGCGTAAATTTTACCAAAGAAATGACTAGAAAAAAACGCGGAGCAAAAGTATATAATGCCTCTGACTCCGCTGCATTACCAATACCGATGCCCGATGATGCCGAAGTACCAAAACCACCGAGTCCGAGTATGCTGTCAATGATGTCATCAAAAAGTGGAAACACCAACTATGGTGACTTCGATCCGGATTTTTTCAATGCAAAGAAATCTCGGCCTTCCACTTCTGGAACGTCAACTGTCAAATCATCAACTTCGCGCCAGACAGCCCAAATGGACATCGACGATACTGATTAACAAAAAAAAAATACAAATTAATACCCGTTTGATGCCTTTTTTATACTTTTTTTCATACTCTTTCACATATTTTCATGTTTTTCACTTTAATCAGAAAATTCAATACTAAATTGCAAAAAAAAATACATGTGCCTTTTTTAAACTTTTGCTCAATAAAAACAATAAAATCAAAAAAAAAAAAATTAAAATTAATCACATTTGTATGGCAAAATCCGTATCAAGGAGTGGTCGTATGAAGTTAGTATGTACTGAAAGGTTGTTCATAATTTTATAGGCTACATTTCTTCCCTTGATTGTTTGGTAAAATTTTCAATAGTTCAAGAGCTGTAGTCGAAAAACGGAAAAAATCGGTGAAAAAAGTGGTAATTTTTTCGACATTTTTGGGGTTTTGGGCATGAAGATGAAATTTTTCCGACTTAATATATTCAGCATTTTTGTTGGCCGAGTCAAGAGCTACAACTTTGCTGAAGACTGCAAAAAAAAATTCACAGCATTTTTCGAGCTATGGCCATGCGAAAAATAGAAGAAAATTGCAAAAAAATGCTCAAAATCGAATTTGGCGAAAAAACTATAGATTCTCATAAAAAACGAACGGCAACCAATCTAGCAAAATCCAGAAATTACTTTTCTCCTCTCATCGAGTACTTTCGGCTGGGATAAGTGTTTTTTTGTTTGGAGTCAAAAAGTTGAATATTGCGTCACTGTGTTATTAATTAATAAAAAAAAAACATTCTTTAAAGTGAAAAAAGTACACAATTCTTAAAATATTAGAGTTTAATTAACTAAATCTAAAAAAAAACTAAAGTAATAATTAAAATAAAAATGTTTTTTTAAAGAGCACTGTTCATCAGCCAGGGGAACAGTTTCTTAAAAATAATTGACAAATCACATATTAGGTCCTTTGAGGGCAATTGACTCCTTATTGCGCGTAGAGAGTATACTAAAATTTAAATTATTTCATTCTTAAAGTGCTATAATTTGAAGCAAAACTGTCTGGAACATAAAATATTATTTTTTAATAGTATTGACGGCGGCAAAATGCATTCTTCATTTTCATCTGTTGCCAGTGAGTTAATATTGTCAATTGCACCTTTAATTCGATTCAATTAGAATCAATTATTGTTATTATATTTTTGTTGTTGTTTTCAGTTCAGTTTTGCTGGGTTTAAAATAAAAATGAAAAACATGCCTTTCTTCATGTTTGCATGTAGCACATCAGTCAGACTCACTTAGTCAGCTCCCTGAAAACATTATTATTATTAAGATAAATGTAATTGTAACATGGTTGCATGGGGAAACAACATATTGATGGTCATAAGTTGATAACTAGTAACTGTCAATCAAATGACTTCTCGAGATACGAATGCCAAATGACTTCAGTATGATTAAAAAGTCGTTTGGTCTGCTTAACTCAAATTGAAATTTAACTGCTAATATCGAACTGTCAACTTATGACCATCGATATATTGATTTAATTCATTATTTCTGCACATATCTTTTTATTGCGTACAGTTCTGTAAAGTTTCTGTTTGTATACGAATATTGTCATTTTCTTTATTCATCAGTTTTTATATAAATTGATTAAATTGTCCTCAAACAAAGCAATTGCTTTAAATTAATTTCATTCTATACAGTTTTTTTTTTTGCACCGCACATGCATCCAATTCATTTGTTGCAGTTTTTGCATACAAAAAAAATGCAACTCTTTTAATGAAATGAAACAATGTTGCCAGCGACAAATATCTGGTGGATAGAGGAAGAAAAAAAGCAACAAAGTTATAGTTTGCCTTAATATCTAACAAAAATCTTCTTTTATTCGATGTTTTTCGGGATACGCTACAATTAATAGTTCACGTTCTCCCAAATGATCATCAGGCGAATTTCGATGCCTTTATTTGTTTAATTAATGGCTAAACTGGCTTGCATATCGGCATTTTAATTTTTTTTGTCGCGTTCGCGATCCGATGTTTATTGTTAATATATTGGAAATAGCAAATCGACAAAACCTACCTTTTGCACTTACACGCAGAAAAATAAAAACCCATTTCAATCACGAAAACTACTGATACAATAACTTTAATTTTTTTTTTAATTTAACCAATACTCAGGGGATGCCCCCTACTCTTGCAGTGCATTGTATTGATCAGGAAAATAGAATATGGGAAGGAGGAAAGAGGAAGTAGTGTTTGTGGATTTTTAATTTAAATTTTTCTAAATTGTAAGTAACAGGAAAGACTTCGCGGGAAGTTTGTTCCACATACGAATCGTTCGACTAAAAAACGAATTTTCTCTGTAATGCGTTGTGCGAAACACAGGACAATCATCTACAAACGGATGTGTTCTACTAGATAAGCGAGTATTACGAATAAAAACTCGGTCTCGTGGAATAAGTTTACTTATCTCAGATGAGCATCTCCCATGGTAATATCGATAGAAAAGTGTCACACTTACCACATTCCGTCGATGCTCCAATGAATCAATAGAGTTGGATACACTACTGTCATTGATAAGCTTCACCGCCCTCCCCTGAACACGGTCCAGAAGCTTCAGAATAGACAGTGGAGCCTCTGCCCATATATGAGAGTTGTATTCCATTTTCGACACTTGAAATACGTGCTTATTCCAACGGACATCACACTGTATTCTCATGCCCAGAACATCAAAAGTATCCGATTCCTCAATACCTATACCATCCATAGCTACAGATGACAATGTTAATTCCACAGCCCGTCTGTGGGTTAACATACATCATTGGGTCTTGCGTGCATTAAAATCGACCTTATTCGCGAAACCCCACTCGGAGATTGTAGAAAGGTCTTGATTGAGTGTGTCATTCATGTTTTGCCGCATGCCCTCTATCACCAAAGAGCTTGGCCTGTGATCGAATGAAAATGAATGACAAATGTTGCTGTCATCTGCAAAAGAGTAGTAAAATAAGAAAAAGGGTAGGAGAAATTCCGCCAACAACTAAAATTGCTAATTCAATTACAAATTGATAGCTCTTTAATTGAATGAACTCATTTGATTAAAACGTGATCAATATTGTATATCTTCTCATAAAGCAAAAATATTGGACAAAGTGTGGTTGCCATAATAAATGTTTTTTATAGCTTGAATTGTATAACATTAAATTCAAGTCGGCATGTAATTCTCATTTAGTTAGCAGATTTATTTATACTTCTGTGAACAAATTCACACAGAAATTATAGCGAAAAGTTTTTTTGGACTTTGTTTTTGCAGAAATTAGCCCTTTCGTTAAAAATTATGGACAAATTATAGTCTGAGCGCTATGGACTTCCATTTGTGCTTGTCCAACCCAATCCACCTCGCCTCAACTCAACAGCTCCTAATTTTTAAAAAATAATAATGTTATAAAACGTGTGAAACAATAGAAGCAAAGAACTGTTTTTATTTTCCAAATGAAATTAATATTTTCAAATTTACAATTTAAGTGAAAAAGAAATCGTATTCTAATCTCCAATGACATAAATCGAATGAATTAAAAACTGATTCAAAAATTGTTTGAATTTTTAATGAATGAATTCTTTATGAATTAAAATAGCTTTTTCAATAATGAATTCATTCGATACGATTAAATATGAATTCAATTATTAAAATTGAATTCGAACTTAAAAATCGATTTAATGTCTTAATACCTTTAAGGCTCTGACATCATAACATATATCTGTTACTAATTCCTAATGAATTGTCATTATATTTACGCGTAATATGCTATCATTCAAAATACTTAAATATATACATATTTATGTACTCGTAAATATTCAAAAATTAATTTAAAATAAACTAAAACTAATTGCTTAACACCTCTGGTCCCCAAACACAACAAATACGCAGTGCCCAAAATTTACTACAAACAACTTTTGTATAATAAAACACCTGAGTCCAGCAAAAACAAAAAATGGGTGGCCACTTTATCATTTCCCTGGTTGTACAAAACCAAAAATGCCAAGTTTTGCGGTCACACGACTAAAAAAAGCCATAAAATATAATGTACTACACACACACACACACATACATGCGTACAATACATATCAAATGTATTTATGTTGCACGCACTTACCAACAAGTGTAGCAGCATAGAGAACATTTAGTTTGGTTTCATATTACCAAAGCACCTGGGGTCCCAGCTTATTACGATTTATTAACTACAACTACTACTGTACGTTCGTTGCTCCTGTTGTACATGGTCGATCTGTAACTGTGTCTGTATGAGTGGGTTTGTGTAAAGGATATAAAATTCCATTAGAGATTGAAGTGTCATGTGTAAATTTTGCATAATTTTCATAGTGAACAACAACAACAACTATCATCGTTTTTGGTAGAGTGCTTTTTTTTGTTGTTGTTTGTGGAAAATTTGACCATTAAAAAAAGTTATAATAAACGAAAAATTCATTAAACAAATGAATGAACATGAAAATGTTTAATTTGTTACAAATGGAATTTTTATTTAGAAGGGACCCTTTCTTTCACATCCATATTTGGAGATGCTTCTGTTGACTGTTGAGATGATGAGGATGTTATTATAATGATGACATTTATTCAGTGCATTTGTATTAATTTTATATACATAATTTATAAATACATTCAAACATATTTTCAATGATAAAATAGGGTTTATAATTTAGAATATGAAAAACATAGTTGCTGGTTGCTTATTAATATACAATTTAATAAATATTTTAAAAATATTTGTTTAACAACATATGAGGTTAGCTATTACTTTATGATGGCAATTTGTGAATTGAGTTCAAAAGGGAGTTTTGTTTGTAGCTTGTATTAGCAAGGAAGATATTTTGGGGAAAACCGTAAGATTGTTTTGTTGCTAGAGCAGAATTGTCTTGTTTTCCTATTGTATCTATCTAACAATTTGGCTCATGCAACCGAAAACAGTTTTTGTTGGTCAATTTGAAAAAATTAAAAAAAAAATTGGAACCATTCAGAATTATTCCTTTATCTATCGATTGAATTTGTATTAAATCGCATTTTTTATTTCTACACACAGAAAACAATTTTACTATTTGCCAACTAAAATTTGGTTACTACGACTCAAATAAATATCTATAAATGAACTACTAGTTAGTCACTAAATGAGACTAGTTGTAGGTTAATGTTAAGCAAAACTTATCTAAATTTGTTTAAATAAAGAAGAAAAAAAAAAAAACTACGACTCAAATTCGGTTATTACGAATTTCAGACAGTTGGCATAACTTTGCATTAGTTTTCATAACAACGTTCGGTTTATTCAACAAAATTTTAGTTGCAACACCTAAAATATTCAGAAGTATAATATAAAAATCGTTGTAGTAACTGCATTTATAAGTTTTTTACCATTACTATATACTGTCACTCTTCAATTCGGTTGGCACTTTATTTCTCCTCCAGACCAATTGCACACCAGACTGTCACTTTTAATGGATGCAAACGTGAGTGATGAATAATTTGAGGGTTTTCCATTGCCCAGAACTGACTATTCTGTTTATTCACATATCCATTCAAATGAAAATGTGCCTCGTCACTCATTATAATTTTTTCATGAAAATCGGGGTTGTCATGGGCGAGCTGTAACATCTTATTGGCATATGTATGGGCGGCGTAAATTGTCTTGTGGAAGAAGCTCTTGTGTCAACTGAATTTTGGCCAATGTTGTTCTTTGAAGACCAAGCTCTTGAGGTTGATGGATTGTTTTGAACACTTTTTTGAGCAGCAGTAATGTTTTCAGCTGATCTTGCAGTACGTTGTGGTCCATGCTTGGGCCTATCACCTACAGACCCTATTTCTTCGAAATCATTCACTACACGATAAATAGTGCGTTTTGTTGGCACGTTGTTCCTCCCAAAAATTTCACGTAACTTTCTCATGGTCACAGTAATCGATGATTGATTTTGATAAAATGTTTTAACGATTAAAACACGTTGGTTTATCGAATATTTTTCCATAATAAATTTGCCACGTGTCTACTTCACGACTGCCAAATATGAACTGTCAAGACTAATGTTCCAATGTACCTTCCCGGCGGACAACCATGATTAAGTCATATCTGACTATGAATGGGGTCACATTGCCGATTATAGCATTATATGCACTTACATCTGATCATTTTTATTGAGAGAATTTTGTAATTTTGGTACTTCATATTAATTTTGGTACTCTCAAATCTTACTCCATATATAACTACATAAGCCATATAATAATATACATATGTAGTGATCGATATATACATATGTAGTGATCGATATGATTTTATATGGTGCCATGCTAAGTGTTATTAATCTATATGACGACATAACGGAAATATTTTCTTTATAATCTAAGCTTTATATACAATATCATACAAATGTTGGTAAAGTTTAATATCAAATTAAGTTATCTGCAAGTTAAGACTTTATTACATATGGCTTCACATATAACCATATTAATTTATAACGCAAGCATTTGCAAGTGATTTATTTTATATAATTTCAAATAAAAAAATGTGTACATTTTAAAACACAATACCACTTAATTATTTCTAAATTTGCTCTTGGTAATTTTTAATTATATCATTTAAAAAAAGTTTGATCTTTAAATTTGTTGATTTCCTTAAATTTTAATTTTATACTTAAACACTTTTAAGCATAACTTCAAGTTACGAAACTCATACATATTGTCGGCTAAAATTTTATAAAGTCAGATATATTTATATCTAATTATAATTTAATGTCCCGAATAGGGACAAATCTCGTTTAAAATTGTATTAAATTATATATAATTTGATACAATTAGATACATGTAGATGCCCCATTTTTCGGATCAATTTGTATGTGCTTGTATATGTGAACTAATCAAATGCGATATAATTTTATTAGACTCCATATTAAAGTTTTTACCCATGTCATTTAAAGATAAATTGAGTTATCTATTACACTAAGTATTCAGAACTAATTAGCTTTTTTTAAACGTTTTTATAAAACTTTATTGAATTCCCATATTACATTTAATAACTATATTATATTAAAAATTGGAAAAATTGGTTAAATTTTTTTATTCGCATCTAATTGGACAATAAATACTGTAAGTTTAACATTAATCCGAAATATTTTTTTAAAATCAAACGCAAACCTGTAAGGCTATGGGGATGTTTACAATTTTCAAACATTCAAAATTTACCCAAAGAAATGTAACTGACCCCTTTGATTCCTGTATTTTCATTGTGAATATTAAAGAATTATCCTGTATACACAAGGGAATCAGTATGATAAGCAACTCAAAAATTCAAATAAAGTTTAAAAACGGAAAGTGTGCATTTTGGCCTTAAAAATATAATAAGAAAAACTCTTTTAATGCTCTTCTAATAACAAAAACTCCTTTCTAATAATCTGACCATTTTCTTCCCCTTATTACAGCTCTTGAACTAACGCTTCTACTTTAAGAGCACAACTTTTAAAACACATTGAACAGAATAAAAATTTTAATATCATCGTCCTAATTTCAAATTCCATTCTTGTAAATTGTTTTGTTGATAATAGGTTTTACAAAATGTAAGCTTATATAAAATTGCATTTATTCATTAAGAATCCAAAACGTTGAAAATTACTCTTATGAGTAATTTCGAAAATAAAATTATTCATATCTCTCTAAAACTAACATTTTTGGAGAACCCTTTCAAAAATGTTCGTTGTTTTTAAATAAAGGAATATGTATATCGTAGAAATGCCAAACTAACAGTATTTGTTCTCTAATAAGCATGGATGGTAACCGATTCGATGCGGGTATCGGTAAGGGTAATGATATTTTCCTTTATATCGGTAACGGTTTTTTAGCGTTAACGGAATTTTACTTATTGGGGTAACGCTATTTTAGCAGTAACGTATTTTACTTATTTCGGTATTGTTATTTAAAGGATAACGGTTTTCAAGTTATTTTGGTAACGGTATTTTGAGGGTAACGTACTTTTAGTTATTCAGGTAAAAAAATTATGCCCGAATTCCAATGACTGGCTAGTTTATGATCAAAATTTGGGAAGCAATTTTTTTTATTTTTATCTTGTCTAAATATTTAGCGTTAACGGTATTTTAGTTATTTCGCTAATAATAGTGATATTTGAGTTATATCGGTAACGGTATTTTATGGATAACGGTATTGGAATTATATCAGTAACGGTATTTTATGGATAACGGTATTTGAATTATATCGGTAATGGTATTTTAGTGATAACGATTGTTATTTGATAGGGTTTTGAATCGAAAACGGTATTTTAGCGGTATAGCCCGCCATCCAAGCTTATAAAAGCCGAAAATAATTAAACACCTTTTTAATTTTGTCCAAAAATTTGGCGAAATAGTTGTTGTAAATATTAAAAAAATTTTCGCCCGTTTTTGGTGTATTATTTGTTAAGATTAACTGAATTTTGCGAATGCTAGAAATTTTATTTTTTTCAAATTCTCTATAAAAATATATATTGATATAGTCAATCCCACGAAAAAGTGCTAAATATTACAGCGAAAAAGTATAGTTTTTCGGGTTGACCGTGATATAAAATCGCATTTCACTAAAAAAAATAAAAAGTCTATGAGAAAGTCTTTATAAGCAAAGAAAATCCGAAAATCCGACCTCTGAAAACGTTTTACGCTATCCCGATTTATAGAATTGCCAAAAAATTGCGTAAATCGAGATTTGGCTGTAATCCCAAATTTTTAAACAGATTTCCAAAATGAAAATGGAAACTATACTTATGATATTGTCCTAACAAATAATCTATATAGTTTTTGTTTTCAAATTTATTAATTGACCACTTTCAGGAATGTGTGGATAGATCTATTTCGGGAATTTTCTAGGTTCCCATCATCAGAACACGTTTTGAAAGAAGTGACAATCCCATGTAAAACATCAAGCATTCATATAAACTAGTTTTCTCACTAAACGAGAACTAATATATGAGCTCGAAGTTAAAGATTATCAGCATTGATCAAAAATAAATTCAAAACTTGTTTGTTATGTGCAAGGTATACCTTTGGTAGACCATTTTCATTGCACAATTAATGGTCGAAAAAACATAATTTTTATTTTTAATAACAATTATATCAAACTTAGATTTCCAAATTTCAAAACCGAATTTATTAAAAATCTATTGAATTCATCATGAATGAATTCTTTATACATAAATTAAATGATTAAATAAATCCATTGATAAAAAATAATAAACCAATTCGTTTTAAATGAAATTAAATGGGACTATAAATTCATTTGAATGCGATTTGGGAAATTGTTCAAATTTATAAATCGAACTAACGATTGTATTCTTTCAAAGCTCTGGGTATGGGTGAAATTACAGCAATTCAATTAAATCATTAACTGGTTAATGACTGACTTCATTGCAAAAAATTAAAACCTTACAATTAGTCTGGCGTTTTTTATACCGGTGATTTTTTGTATATTCCCCTTTTTTTTGGCATGTCAATACAACAGCACACGTTTTCATAATGCTGTTCTGTGGGTGTGTGTTTTTTTTTTTTTACTTTCAACTTCGTCCATTAACAAAATAAATGTAATTATCCAATTGTAATGCATTTCCGAGACTTACAACAAGACAATGAATGAAGGCTGCGCACACGCGAAATTCAATTAACTTTTCAACATACACACGAAACAATAAACCACACAAAAATCATTACACTCGTCAGTCAGTCAGTCATTCATCCATCCAAACATTCATCCATCCAATCATTCATCCTCATAATTTGAAACAAAACAAATTGTCGAACAATACAATTGTAAACAGACAATAAAGTAGAAAATCAGCGAAAAATATTATCACAGCTTAAGGGTTCCTTTATAAAGATGATTATGGCCAATTTAGGAAATGTTTACACATTCTACTCGTTTAAGTGTAAGCTCACGGTCTAAATCGGAGATTTTCTAACAAATCGCTACAAATTTCTACACTGCTTGTATTTTGAACGCGAAGCGAAGTACGCCTAACAAAATTATTTTTGGTTAAATTTAGCTGTTGGTTTTCGAAAACTATATTTTTTGTTTGTCCCTGATTCCCTAAATGCGATGTAACATGTTTTTAGAAGATTCAATTTTGTGGCACACTTTGTCCATTTTGCATAACATCATCACACTCGGTATTATCCATCATATCACCAACATCACACCAACATTTATAATCATCATCATTTGCATCATCTAATTCAAATGCAAATTCAATCAAAACATGTCCATCATATTCAACATTTGTACCTGCCTTCCTGCCTGCCTGCCTGCCAGCCAACTATCACCAACAACAACCAAACACTTAAAATTCGTGAATGTATCATAACACCAACCAACACAATCATCACACGTTAGCTTTAGTTCTACTCGAATATTGATGTAAATTGTATATCTCTGTGTGTGTGTGTGTGCCCATTACATATGTAAGTGCATATGTGGGTATTTAAGTTCTATTGGCATCCTGTGTTTAATGTAAAATATTTAGTTTAACAAAATTCAAATTGAAATTACATTTATTAGTTAGTTTAGCTAACATCTATCTCCCCACTTCCATCTGACTGGTGTGAACATACAATTAAATGTGGTCACATTTAAGGCCTAAAACTACTACACACAGATATATCAATTATACATACATTTGTACATAACGGGTGATTACAATTTGAAATTGATATTAACAAAAATGAAAAAAAAACATAATATAAAACTAAATATATGGCATTCTAAGCCAACAAACCAGCTTAAATAAAGGTTATCGTATCTAATTTACAGTATCTAATTCTCCTCTAAGAGATGAATAAAACTGGAACAATTTTTTCAAAAAGTAAATTCAAAAGTTCAGATAATTTTTCTATCGATACGAAAAGTTTTAATGCTTGAATTTGGAGAAAAATTTTCGTTTCCATCTTAAATATTCAAAGATTTTTTTTGTTAGAATTATAATGCGTTAATAAATATTATTATAATATGATTTATTATAGTTCTAACTAAAAAACATAATTTTTATTTTTAATAAAAATTATATCAATCTTGTAAAAACAGCAAAGTACGATCATAGTTTACTTCCCCTTTACATCTTGTTTTAAAAATAAAAGGAGATTAAAAACAGCGAGCTCATATATTAGTATTCATTAAGTGGGGTAACTAGGTTATATGAATGTTTGCATAGGATTGTCACTTCTTTCAAAACGTGTTCTGATGATGGGAACCTTGAAAATTCCCGAAATAGATCTATCAACACATTCCTGAAAGTGGTCAATTAATGAATTTGAAAACAAAAACTCTATAGATTATTTGTTAGGACAATATCCTAATAAAGAAATATAGAGTATGGCCTCGAGCTTGAATAATTTTCATTACACAATTAAAGGTAGAAAAAAACATAATTTTTATTTTTACTAAAAATTATATCAAACTTAAAAAAGTAAAACAAAACAACAGTCCTTTACACTTTTTTCCTAATAGATGAACATTATTTTAGTTTTAACTCTAAAGCTAGAATTAGCTTTTACTAAATTTAGCAACTGGTTTTCAAAAATTAACAAACTATTTAAATGAGAATAGCAAAAAATGTTACCAAAATAAAAATTCTACTAAAAATTAGTACAAAAATAGTAAAGTGTGATTGAAAATATTTTCTACTAACTTTTTTTTTCAGTGTACAATAGAGAAACTGTTTTTCCTAAGATTCCAAGTTCAAATGTAACATTTAACATGTAACATGTAACATTTAATTTAATTTAAAAAATAAATAAAAATACCAATTTCTTTTTTTTTTTTTAAAGAGAAGCAACACTCAGGAAATTCTTCCTATCAATTAATGTGTTGTTTTCTTTGGAAAGGGGATAGTGGAGAGATGAAAGGTAGTGAAAGATGAATGGCTTCAAACATGGCAACACTGCAATTGCGTGAGATGATAAGTCTTAGAACAGTTGTTGCTCGCCACCTGATGTAGATTTGGCGAATTTATTGAAGCTTTTTGTTTCATAGCCCTGATTCATTATTTTACTTTGGTGGGGTTAAGTGCTATTGGAACACCGAAGGTGGGCGCAGCGATACATATAAGTGATAGAAAACTCATACAACTCATACGCGTAACAGTCCAACGCGGTAACCATTACACCACAACGCCCACCATTACACCACAACGCCCACAAAAATAGCAAAATAGCTTGATTTTTAAGATAAAAAGCTAAAATAAGCATAATTATAAAGAAAAAAGTCAAAAAGCAGCAAATATTTACAAAATTAGCTAAAATAAGGAAATATAAAAAAATAAGCAAAAAAAGCTCTAGCAAATATAGCTTAAAATGTTCATTATATCATGATTAGAACTTGTATTTAGTTTAAATAGTTCTATTTTTTGAAATAAAAACAAGCTGTAGCTTATTTTTGGTTGCCCTATTGATTACTTTTCCACTCATTTTACCAATAAAATGCGACAAATTAACTGCAATTTAGCTGCATAACATTCGAGGCCATACTTGGGTGTGATCGCTAAACGGACATGACTTGGTATTGTTACGTTTGTAATGTAAGAAGAGCGCAGGTTTTATTCTTACAGCTGCAGGTTGTTAAAAATTTATCATATAAAGACAATCTGACAATTATAAATACACAAATAATAGTACAATTTAAATGGAGTATCACCCCTGCGGGAAATGGACCAGTCATTGGTATGGTCACGTGACTAGAACTTTGTGTGTATGAACCAGTCCAAGTTCCTTTTCTGTTATATGAAAGTGACCGGTACTTTTAACATGGGCTTGTCATAGGAGGTGACAATTGCTACCTGTGGAGTACTGTGTGACGTGGTGAATAACTTGACCAAGGTAACCTATCACCGTACCGACTGAAATGAATATGCTACGGGACAAGTTAGAAGTAGGTAGTGTCAAACCATTTTAGAATTTATGTGACATGCAACAGAACCAGTGGTTAAAAAATTATCACGTGACTGGTGTAGGAGGACGTATCGAAGAACTGGAGAATAATTTTTGAAGGAAAATTAGTCACATATTAAGCGCAATGTGTTCTGTTATAGTGGTAGTTTTAATGGAATAGTTTTGCGACGTATCACTGCACAGGTATAACGGGAAAAAGTCGCCGAGCATGGGAAAAGTAATTAGCAAGTAACCTGCCACTTTTATTCAGAGTGTGTCACATTATGTACGGGTTGATAAGTAGCCCGTCCGAACCAGTCACTGCACTTATCCAAACAGCGTGTCATACCACCTGTTCAAAAAAGCTTCACTAAGGCACAACAAAAATTTGTTTATTTTGTCTATACCCAAACAAAAAAACTATAACATTAAATTCGTTATAACAATTTAAATTTGAAAAAGCACGTAAACTAATCTAGAAGTCCGGATGTTCAAATTATAGATTTTTTGCAAGTTTTTTCTTTATTTGAGTAACAAAATATATACACAGATTCAATTTTGTTCCCAAAGAAATTCTTAAAAATTGCCAATTACTTACACTTAAAAAATCGTTACCAAAAATCTTGTAAAATATCTAAACAAGATATTTCGAAAATAATATGCAGAAATTTTGAAATTTAAATTTTTGGTGCATAACAATTTTGGTTTCACCAGTTCCGAGACGTGCTCTCCAATCATATATCACAGAATTACCACTTTGGATCAATCGACCCTTCATTTCCCGCAGGGACTGATGACGCATGTCCATAAAAAGAGGCAGAAACTAGTCAAGTCTGATTTTAAAATTAATAGTGTTTATAATTTTTAAAGAAAAACGTTTATTGTTCTTCTTAACCTCAACCCCTCTAAACCACAAATTATTATTTGTGCGATTTTCCGTTTGACGCAGCGAAAACGTGATAAGTTTTTGCGCAATTATAAATACACGGTCTAGAAAACATGTACCACCAAAAAATAAAAATATCAAAAAATTATGCTTTGGAATGCAATGTCGTTTTTTAAAAAATACAAAAAACTTTGTCCGATTATCCGCTTGAGTCACTGTACTTTTCCCATTAGCGGGGCGGTTAGTTTGGAAACCTCATATGTGTGTGTAGTTCGGGTATAAAATGGTTTAGAAATGTACATTTGGGAATGAATTTTATAATTCAATTATATCTTGCTAAAAATGTTTTTCTATTTATGTACATTTCTTCGTGGCTTGTTAAACTTTTCGAAAAATATGTGTACAATGTCGTTGTCTAATAAAGAATTTAATTAAATTTGCTAAATTTATATAAAACATATACGTAGCAAAACAATTTAATTAATTGAAGGCCTTCTCATCATCAAACAGCTTTCTGTATAACTGGAGCAAATACATGCTACAAGATTTATCTTAATAAAAAATAAAAAAAAAACTATCCGGCAAAAAACAGCAAGTTCGATAAATAAGGAGTGAGTTCGAAAAATGTCCTACACACATTTTCGCTTATAACTTTTTTTACATTTAAAAGTGAATTTTTTTTCTAATCAAATTATCTTTGAGAGGGTTGTCAGATTATGTGTGCAAAATATTTAAGCGATCGGCTCCTTATTTCGCTTACAAATGGAATCTGAAAAAAACGTCAGTAATACACAGAAAGAATTTTCTTAGACGAGTTTTAATGAAATTGTTTTCTAAGCTAATAAAGTTTTCTTTACAAAATGGTTGAAAATTTTCTTAACACTCTAATCGGTAAGAGTGCCTCAAAGCACTCATCATGAAATAGTCAACAAATGCGTGAAATGAGTAATTTATACACACAAAAAAATAAAAACCCAAGTCAATCACGAAAACCACCGATTCAATAACTTTAATTACTGAAATTCCAACAACGAAAATTGCTAATTCAATTAGATATTGATAGGTTTTAAATTGAATTATTTTTCAATTTAATAATAACTCATTTGATTAACAAGTAATCAATTTTGTATATCTTCTCAAAAAGCAAAAAAAAAAAAATAAAGTGTTGTTGCCATACCAAATGTTTTTTTATAACTTGAATTTTATAACATTGAAGTGAAGCCGACATGTAATTCTTATTTAGTTAGCAGATTTATTTATACTTATGTGAACAAATTCACACAGAAATTAGGTTTTATCTTTCTATTAAAACGAAGGGAGTATGGCAAAAAAAAACTTTGGATTTTTTGTTGCAAAAATTAGCACTGTTGTTAAAACCAGTGTATTTTTTTTTTTTTTTTTTAACATAAATTTTTAAATTATTTTTAGCATTTTTTGTTTGAAAAAAAATTCTTACATTTATATTAAACAAATTTTAACTTCAAAAATTACATTATCAATTTCATGATCATGTTTTTGAATATATTAATATTTAGATTGAAACCAGTGAAATAAAGTTATTTAATTCTTCTTAGTTTAAACGATAATAATTGTTCCCTGAAGAAGTCACCCAATGTGGAGACGAAATATTAGAAATAAATAATTACTAAATAAATGATCTTAAACTCGTTTAAACTCAGACAAATTAAATAAAAGAAGATCAAAGAAAACTTAACATTTTTAAAATTATTTAACTAAATAAAGTAATAAACCTAATTAAAAGGAATTTAAAATATGTATTATTTTAAGTAAGTTCCGAATTTGAGCAAATATTTAATTGACTCAAATAATTTTTAATTGGCAGCTTTTAAAAATTTCAACCAATCCATTTAATTAAAAGAAGTAGGGAAATACTGATGTATTTGGATAGAAAACAAAATTTACTAAATGTTTTCGGAAGCGAGAAAGAGTCAAAATTAAAATTTAAAAAAATATTTATTCATGCTATCAGGATTATTATGAGATTTGGTTGAAATAATGTATTCATTATTATTCATAAAGCCTTAAAGTTTCAACAGTATGTATCGAAATTAATTAATAATATGCAAGACTCCAGTATATTGTGGCGTTCTGATTCGCTGCCCATATTCCGTGCGGCTATGTCGCACAAACGATTCATTACTCTGTCCAGATATCTTCGTTTCGATAATAGTCGTACGCGGGCATTCCGACAGCAAACAGATAAAGCAGCTCCTATCCGGGACCTTTGGAATTTTCTCAATGAAAATCTGCAAAATTATTATGAACCTTATGAAAATATCACCATCGATGAGCAGTTGTTTCCGTATAGTGGGCGCACAAAGTTCACCCAATATATCCCATCAAAACCTGCAAGGTATGGGATCAAAGTTTGGTGGGCATGCGATGCTAAGACTAAATTTCCATTGAAAGGAAAACTATACACTGGAAAGGAAGAAGACAATCGGGAGATAAATCAAGGTGAAAACGTTCTAATGTATTTCGCAAATTGTTACGCAAACAGCGGCAGAACAATTATTTCTGATAATTTTTTTCACCTCATTGAACGGCGCTAAACGACTTGCTGCTATGGGACTGGCATTTGTTGGCACCATTCGAGCAAACAAAAGATGTCTTCCTAAGGAAGTTATGAAGAGCACCAGACGACCAATTCTTTCAAGTGTGTTTGGTTTCAATCTTGTTGCACTTTGCAGCTACGTGCCCAAAAATATATGGCAGTCAATTTAATTTCAACCGTGCATTACACGAAACATGTTGAAGGCGTAGCCATGAAACCGGAAGCAATTTTATTTTATAATTCAACTAAAGCCGAAGTCGATACGATGGATCAAATGCTAACTCATTACACAACAAACCGGTCAACCAGACGCTGGACATACGCGTTTTTCTGCAACATGATTGATGTGATGGCATTGGCAAGTTACATTATATGTAAGCTAAATGATGAAAATACAAGAAAAGAAAGAAGACGCATATTTTTATATAAACTTGCAAAGCAATTGGTACTGGCCAACGTTGAAAATCGCATCAATAATCCGCACATTGTGGCTCAACCAACAACTCGTATAGCATTTGAAGCGTTCTTTGGGAGACCTCTCAATATAGCAAACCTTAATGTGGCTTCACGCAGTGGTCCAGACACATTAGCTGCCAACAAAGATTGCAGAATTTGCCTGCAGCAAGGTGACAAAATACGCCGTAAGACACGCTTTTTTTTGCTGCAAATGCAAGAATCCTGTTTGTCAGCAACATTCAAAAGTAGATTATTTATGTTTTTGTTGCCTTCCGCAAAATTCTGAATAAAAAAATCAATGTATTCTTCATAATAATTTTCTATTTTGTCATAAACATTTATTACTTTACCCATAATAAAGAGAAATATATATAGAACAAAAAAATTGTTGCCCTTTTCATTCCAAAGATTTTTTCAGGTCTATTTTTTCTTCCTCAGGTAGCTAATAACATAGTTAAAAGAAATAGAAACACAAAATATAACAAATATTTTCCTATCTTAGTAAAAAAATTAACGGCAAACAGCCCTTATTTCCATACAAATGCATGTAAATGTATAGGGGTCTGGCCAGACACCATGTGCCAGAACTAAGGGCTCAAAATATGTGCCTGCCGAAGGGTTAAGTAAAAGCACGAAAATTTTAATTTTAGAACTAAAATAATATCTTCCAATGGCTGGCAACTGGTTATTATGCGGTTTCACTTCCCAATTTTCCGTTGTTTTAGGTTTTATCTTTTGCAAATCACAACTTTTAGTAAACAAAACTAAAGGCTGAAACTTAAACTTATCTCGGTATAGAAAATTTAATAAGTTAAATAAGAATAAAAGATGTTGTGTAGTGCTTGTTGTTTCATTCATATGCATTGAACATATAGAAAACGTAAACACGCAAAGAAAATCTAATTAAAAGACATTTTTGTTGTCCATTACCTCCACAACGGTCCTAAATAACCGCTTGACTGGCTGTATATCGCGTTTTTCTCGAAATCTAAGTATATCAGAGCAAAAGGAGCATTTATTTGGATCATCGCCTGTATTTCGAAAACTAACATTTTTGTCAATATGTCAAATTTTTTTCTTAAAAAATCGCATATTTTGGTAATTTTTGGGGAATTTTTTTTAATTTGGGAGATTTTTTATTCAATTATGGTGACCTTTTTCAATTTTAGCGATTTTTTAATTTTGAAGTTATCTTTTTTTTCAACTTTGAAGATTAATTCAATTTTAGTTTTTTTTTTTTTATTTTGTCGATTTTAGTTTTGTAGTTTTTAGCAATCAATTATTGTCACTTTTGGCGATATTTTTTATTTTTGGTGATTTTTTTAAATTGTTTTTGACGATTTTTAAATTTTAGCGATTTTTTTTTTCAATTTTAGTAATTTTTTTATATTTGGGACAATTTTTAAAAATCTTAGCTTTTTTTCAATTTTAGCGTTTTTTTTTTTGCATTTTTGACGATTTTTTATTTTTCATTTTTGGCGATTTCGGAAATTACCAAATTGTAAACCGATTGACTTCCCAATGATTGATAAAACCGAATAAGCTAAATTGATTGAATTCCCTACTAGTGAATTCTCTGCGATTGATTAAGAAAAAATTCGTTCGATTTAAAAAATCATATTTGATTTTTAAGGAATTCAATCAAAATAGAACTCAATCTTCAAAGTTCTGTACATTTAGCAACCACTTATGTTAAATTATGTTAAATTTGTTATTATATAACACATTAATAAAACTCAACCTAAAAATAAATTTTTGTTTTATTTAAAACACTTTTTGGGCTATTTTTCTCTCTTACCGCAATGTAAGAGACGCATTTTATGCATTCTATCCGTATAGTTACATGTAAAACATGCTTTTTTTACGCGAAAGTTCGGCAAAATTACTAATTTTTTTCTAAATTTAATTACATTTTTACGCACTTGCGTAGTTAATTTACACACTTTTTGTATTCCAACTTACACGTAATGTGTGTATTTTTTTATTTACACACACAGAGTAAATTTTTCAAACTTATAGTGGGAGTACAGTTTCCTACTATAAGTTGGGTAATTAAATTAATTACAGTGTATATTTGAAATTCGCTATTGCTTACTTTAAGGGCTCAAATTAAATGCGTAAAAGCTTATTTTAGGTTGGCTTATTCATAAATATGAGAGTTTTTGCAGTGTTTAAAAACATATTAATTTTCTATACATTTCTGAATCGTTATTGGGTCATATTTTAGAACACTCATAGTACACTCTAAAAACTGTGTAAGTTGAAAGCATGTCTTTTAAAATTTCCCTTTTTAAAAAATTTACTACTTCTTTGAGATTAATTCCAAAAGTACACTCAGGGAACTTCTGCTTTAAAAATATGTAGTTGTTTGGGTTTAAATACAGTTTCTTTATTTTTAATGTAAATGTCAGTCATTTGTAGAACAAACTAAAATATTAACTAACCTTGTAGTTCATTAAAAAAAAAACACATCAAATGACTGTTTTATGATTTTACATTCATTTTTACTACAATTGTTAGTCATTTTTTGAACATTAAAAAACAAATGACAATGTTAGTTGAATTTACTGTATGTAAGTCGTCCTTTCTTTAAATAAAATTTCATTTGTTTTCAACTACATTTGCAGTGGTCTTTACCTACATAGTATTCTTAGTGTAGTCATAACTTATGAGCACTCAGAAAATTGTTGGCTGGATTTTAAAAATTAAAGTATTTAAAAACTTTAATATATGTAGATCGTCATTTTGCATATTCTACAAGTGGTAAAATTATTACTTCCCAAGTAAAAAAAAATATTTTGTGAATTTTCGAATTATATATACGTAATTATATTCAAAAAATTAGAAGATATTAGATCTAATCTGATACAATTAGCCATTGTTGGATACAATTAGATCTAATTTGATGAAATTAGATATAGTTTGATACAATTGTATCCGAACTTTGTCCTCATCCATATGTATCAAATTACATATAATGTGATATAATTAAATCCAATTTGATACAGTTGTATACAAATATATGTAATTACATGTGGCATATGTAGCCATATATAGATCGATATGTAATTAGATATTTTTACATATTGCACTATATGAAGTGTAATATAAAGAAATATATTATATAATTATATATTTGAGATATAATTTCATATGATTTTATATGAATATTTTTTTATATCAAAACTTTTTTGCTTGGGTTTTGTTAACTCTTTTCTCATTTATTGCCAATCAAAACAAACACCCATTAACCCTTTGTTGTTGGTGTAGTGTAGCAACACACACACACATGCGTTGGTTAATATCTGTTGTATTTGTGTAATTAAATAGAAAATTAAGCCAACTTGCAGTTCAAAAATTCATAAAACTCAAGTCAATTTGTTAAACAATATGTACGAGGATTTGTAAAAGAAAAAACAGGATTCCTAATAATAAGAACAAAAGATTACGTTCTTCCTTGACAAACAACCAACACCATTTAGATTTTCAATAGCAACACAACATTCAAACACTTAAAAAAAAAAAACAATATTCTGCCTGATTTCGTTTGTTGACGATGTTGTTTTTCCTCATCTTTTTGCAAGTGTCATTGTCAACGTGTGCTTTGAATGTTGAATTAGTTTACAGTGACGGAGTGTGAGTGTGTATCGGTGTCTGTACGATATTTTTTATATTTTTTTTGTTTAAAGTGATGCCAACGATAATTGAATTTACAAAACAATTGTTTTAAACTGAAATCGTGATCTTTGTTGGATTTTTTTATTTTCAGATTTATTTCTAAATCACAGTGAATGAGTTGAGGATGAGGATGATGAGACAATAGCAGCACACTTATCACTATAACCGTGGACAATCAAATTTAGTAGTTTAGAATAAAAATAAAAATAAAAAAAAACTACATGATAAAATTTAATGAACTTAAACCAAACAAGACAATCGGCCGGAAAAGTTTTATGAACAAAAAAAACTGCATTTACACAGTGAGTGCAAAAAATGCAATCTGCAAAAAAGTAAATTTTTTATTTGTTGCTACTGCTCTCTCAAGTTGAAACTATAAAATGTATGTCATGTCATAAACATCGAGGTGGGTGGGTGTTATTGCATCCGTTCAATTTGTAACACTCTCTTCGCAGTGTATAGAGTAGGGTTATAACTTTTGATATATTTTTTTTTTTTTTGAAATTGTCAAATTTTACCTATCCTAGCCGTATAGTTCATAAAAATATTTTATTTTATTTTTATTTTATTAATTAATAATCATATAATTACAAATTATATACTATTACCCTAACCGAGCACTAGCTACTATGGCCTTCGGCGCGTTGTAGCGAAAACAGACCAGTGCCTCTGGTGGGAATCGAACCCACGACCCCCCGCACTGATAAGCCAGCACGCTACCAACTGGCCTACCGGGGCGCACCTTCATAAAAATATATAAAGCAACACAATTTTGATTTTTCGCGCTTTTAAAAAAAGTTTGTCACAATTTTATTGTTGAATATAACTAAAAATTAGTATTTCGCTACAATTCTAAAGTAATTAGACTGGAACGATGACTATAGATCTTATGCAAATGTTTTCAAATTTGAAGCTTTCCGCGGATTCTGATAAAAAAAAAGGTTCAAGCGTTGTTTGACGATATGGCCATAAAAATGCGCAAAACCACGGGCACATTACGTTAAAAGTAATGTAAAATATGTTGTGCAGTAATTTTGTTTAAAACTTGAGCAAAATGCACTTTATGCGGGAGGTCTTCGTTTGAAAATTTCCCGAAAAAGCGATTTTTATTATTAATACAGTATTGGCCCATCATGTGGTGATAGGTAAAAATTTTGCAAAAAATAGCTATAACCCTAGTCTAGATGTACATAAGTGAGTATGAGTGATATCATCATTATCACTGGCAGCAACAACAATAGACAACCGAATGTATTCGCGGTGTTTTGTTAGTTTAGATACAAGTGATAATTAGGTCTTAAATTGCATTTACTCTGTAACATAGTCCAGTCAGTCGGACAGACGGACAAATGGCTAAATAAACAGATGACAGAGATCTACTGCAATCTAAACACACCAGACAGACATTCGCAATCATATCGTTATTTTTAAATTAAGTATAGCGTTGATTTCATTACGTCCATCTAAATTCAAATAAAAAAAAGTGCTTACATCCGCAATGCCTGGCTAAATAGATTTAGCACGTGTTAAATGCACTTTTCAACAAGAAACAACAAATGAAAACTTTATTTGGAAAGATTTATTAATTGTATTTATTAAAATGAAAATTCAGGGTTGCTTTAATTAATTTCGCGATCAGTGATCTTTAATTGTTACAGTGATATTAATAATTGTTTTTCAAAATTGTGAATTTTTAAGTAATAAATAACTCCAGTTATATGACATTCATATTCAATCGAATTTATTTACACTGTCGGACAAAATAGTGTATAATAATAATATATTTGCTAGAAAATTCTCTGCAGAAAAAAATGCATTAGGTTTAAAATTATGAATGCATAAAATCAGCCTCATAAAATTCTATTTCAAATAATTACTGAATTGTTGGCTTTTCTTCGTTTTAACTTTCCCAGTAATACAAAACTGCCATTTTGGGGAATGGTCCTTGTAACAGAAAAGCGTTATAATATTTATGAAAATCTTGATAAATATATTCCAGTAAAGAAAAAAAAATAATCTTGTCTTAATGTGTCCAGAAATAAGTCATTTTACAGGTTGAGCATTTCGATGACAAGTTCTTACAAAATAACGAACAATTTATGTAAACTTCATAAAACTCACAATTTTCCAAATCTATTTACTAGTAGTTAATATATAAAACACCAATTTTAGATTTATTTTAGATTTATATTTCGTAACATCGAATTGACAATAATTTTTTACATCAAATTCGTATTTTGGAGCCCTTAATACTTTGATTTTTTTATGAAATTTTAACTTTTTTAATATTGGTCTACTTAACTTAAATAATTTTCAAGATCTTAACAATGCCTTTAATTCTTGACTGCATAAAGAGAAAAAAGGACTTTTTAAAATTTGTAAATAATTACAATTTATAGACAGTAATAATTAAAAAGTTATTAAACATACTAATTGCATATATGCAATACAATTGTTTCATTGGCATCACCCAAATCTTCAGTTGTCGGCAATCTTCAATTCTCTTTTGCGGACAATTCAAGATTTGGGCGAAGCCAATGAAACAATTTTATTAAGCATTATTAAAATGATCAAACCTTTAGAAAAGCAACAAATAAAATCGTATATGACAATATTAAATTAGATTTTGGACCGACCGGCCGACAAAACAATTTTTGTATTTTTAATACAAAATTTACAACATTTTTTAAAACATATATTCTCTATGGATCCTAAAACTCACCTTCATATTTAGTTTTTCAATATTAAAAAAAAAATTAAAAAATTTCAAAAAGTCCCAAAGGTATGAAATTTTGAAGAGCCATACATAAACTTGTGGTCTAGAACTAGGTATTGGCAAAACAAAAATCTTCCGCAAAAAGTGAGTGTAGTGTTTGAAAAGAATATATTTCCGATTTTAATAAAACCTATTGTAATAAAATATCTTTACACATTTCCACGTTATGACTACACAGGCTTACACAATTTTAGAGACGTAAAGATCCTAGAATCGAAAGGATTGAGGTCCGCTGAATGCGAATCTGACCTAAGAATGTCTCTATCACATCAGGTTCTTGAGGTATCTCAACATAAAGTTTAGAAAAACCCGGTTTTTTGCTTTATTCGGGGCGTTATAACATCGGGGGTTATGACTTTTTCACAAAATTTGTTATGTCATCTGAAATTTTTACTTTTTTCAAATCTCAGTTTTTAACCTTTCTTATATCTTATTCAACTTCGGAAAAATTTTTAGTTAAAATTTTTGATTAAGTATTTTCGCTATAAATACAACGGACGATTTCTCAAAGAAATTTCAGATTACATAACAAATTTTGTAAAAAAGTCATAACCTTTAAATTTGTCAATAGATATTTTTTTAAAAACGTATTTCTGAAATCGGTAATATTTACCCACTTTTTGTGAAGCATTTTTTTTTTTTGTCAATACCAAATTCTAGACTCCATGTGCATATATTAGAAAGTTATATACGAGTAAGTTGTTCTCTTAAACACTTCTGCAATAACGAAGTGTTTAAGAGATTTTAATTTTAATAATATGAATATTGAATTATGAATTGGTAGTTATTAGCGTATTTTGACTAAAATAATTTTTACAGTTTTTTTTACGAAGGTGAAACTCTGATGCCAAAAAAAAATCAATTTTTTGTAGACACATTTTGCTTTCTCAGATGTTTTCACTATTAAAATGCATAAATCTTTTTAAGCCTCTTATTTTAAATTACTCAGTAGTTAGTTTAATTAATCATAACTAACGTGGATCAAAAAAAAGAGTTATGTTGCGAACAAGCACATAGCCGGTACTTTTACGAAAGTTTTAAGTTATCGAACTCATAAATCACAACTCCGCAATTATATAATTGTAATCACTCAGAAAATATTATTTATATGGCACCATATATAATTAAATGCGGCTTTGTGGTCGACCATATATAATCATATCTGAATTCAATTAAAAAATAATATATATGGTTCACTACAAAGCCACATATAATTATATGTGGTACCATATGAAATAATATTTTCTAATAAAATAATAATAAAAGTCAAAATATGTTAAATAACTAGTGTCCGACCGAACAGTTCGGCCAAAAAACTATATTTTGTCGGTTTTTTGATATTTAGAGGCAATGAGGACAAATTTTGGTATTGGAAACATGTTTGTTGAGCCGATTTAATTCGATTTTCTGTATAAAATTTAAGAGAAAAGCCGAAGTTTAGCTACAAATTTAAAAGTTCGGCCGCCGAACTATTTTCGATTTGGCCGAACTTTCTGAGGCCGAACAGTGAATTCATTGCTTAACTACAGACCTTTCTTCAAATTTGACACTCAAAATAGCATCTAATCAGTCCAATAAACATTTTTCCATCCGCCAAATTTATCCATAATGCCTTAAAATACCGAATACAGACCAAATGCATTTTCTGGCCGAACTGTTCGGTCGGACACTATAAATAACTACCAAATCCTAATTAAATATATTAGTTTAAAAACGCGTATTAATAATTTTTAAAATTGTATAAAATTAGATATTATTTGATATAATTGTTGACAAAAACTAGCGAATGCTTGTATTAACTTTTATCTAAAATCTCAAATTATGTATATCTAATTCGATACAATAATGTATAAAACACAAAAATTTGTATGGGGATAAATTCGGATGAAATTGTATCTAATATACATCAAATTGTACAAAGTTCTAAATCGATGCGATTGTATCGAATTCGATACATTTTGATGTATTTTAGATAAAAATATATGTTCACATTTTTGTGATCAAATTTGATATCGTCGCATGTCTAATTCATACATATATAATTCAATATAAATCTACGATGCTCCATTTACATTTTTTTTACTTGGTTATATATAATTAGCTACATAAAGTATAATTGCATAAAATACAATATAAAATTATATATTGCTATATATACCCACATGTTAAAATTTTTGAAACAACACAAAGCTATATACGATTAGATACAAATATTTATGCTTTAACATATATATGACTATATACATTTATACATTGAAGCATTTAATTGCAAAAAAATATATCCGAATATATATACGATTTTTTTCATGGTTAAAGAAGTTTTCTTAACAATTCCCTCAGTGTATTAAGCCTACGCTCAAAAAAAAAGTCAGTAAAGTCAGCAACATTTTTGCTAAGAGGATCCTTGCAGCAAAATTGATAATATCAGCAAAAAAATTATTAAATTTAGCAAAAATTTTTGCTGAATTTTGCAACTTTTTTTGCCGTTATTAGCAATTTCCACCCAGCAACGATGTTTCTGTCTTTACAGTTTTTTTTTATTTAGTGTAAGTTTAACAAGAGAATCTACTGAAATGACAGTTAAAATAACTGTAAATGTAGTTAAAAAGGCAACAACGGCTATTACCGTTTAAAATAAACTAAAAATGTTGTTGTTTTTTAACTGTTGAAAAACTAAATACTAATAAATGTAGTAAAAATAACTAACAATGTCATAACTTAGCATATTTTTTAATTAATTTTTTAATCTTTTATACATTTTTGTATTGAAAATGCAATTTTTAGATGCGTTTTCGAAAATTTTATTTTGTATAATTTGTAATTTTTTATTTTAACACGTTTTAAAAATTAACAGCGACTGTAAATTTTGTCCGGTCGAAATTTTAGTTTTTCCTCGTTAATTTGAAATCGAAAAACAACTTTCACTTTGTTCGAACATTTTAGATTTAAAGATACAAAGTAATAGTCGAAGATCAATTCCGATTCGGCTGAGACTTTTAAAACGTATTTTTAAAACCATTCTAAAATTGACTATCCCTGTCCTGATGCCCGTAATTTTAAGCAATAGATACCTACCGGTGCTTAGATACCTACCCGATTTAGTTCGTGTACACGGTAGGTATCTAAGCACCAGTAGGTATATATTGCTTGAAATTACGGCCATGAGTCATATTTCGATACAGGTGAATGTTCTGTAAAACAAGTTTTTCGATTCGACAGTGGCTTTAAAAATAATATGTAAAAAAAATTCAGCCCGATCGGAGTTCATGATTAGCATTCCCTGAGCATCCGAGATTCCGATTATTTTAAAAAGTTAACCTTATTAAATAAAATTTATTAAATGCAAAATAGTCCTAAATTAATATATTTTTTAAACCTGTTATACTTTATCTAGTGTAGAAATTGTAATGTCACATCATTACTTTTTTCACTGCCAGTAATGACACCA